>VDFB02193867.1:212808243-213024511 GCA_007258455.2 Sequoia sempervirens | reverse complement strand
TCTTTATCAAATCTAAGGATTAATGTATAACACATATGCTCATGCTTCACCCTTCTAGGAACTTTCTTCAATCAACCAAAAAAATTCTTGCATTACTGCATACCTTTTCCTCTGCCTCTTTCAAGGGCTTCAACTTATGACGAACCCCATCCTTTTTCAAAGAATAGGTGTTGGCATGTCCATTATGTACTACTTGCAGATCAAATTTTCATGACCTACGTAACAACAAATTACAAACATTCATAGGCATAATATCACACAATACCTCATCATCGTAATTTCCAATCTTGAACTTTACCAAACATTGTTCATTTACTAAGGATTTATGATCTTTTTGCAACCATGCAATCTAGTAGGGGTTTGGATGCCTTCTTCTCTCCAATCACAACTTACTAACCATTTCTTATGAAACAAGGTTATTAATACTACCTCCATCAATAATATCATTACAAACTTTACCTTCACACTTACATCTAGAGCAAAATAAATTCTTCTTTTGAGTTGGTTCCTTCTCCTCATTCAACAAGGCTATTTTGGTAACAAGAACCTCTCCTCTTTCCGCTTACTCAGAATGTGAAGACTTAGCATCTTCATCTACATGTGCAACTCATGTATTACCCTCAGGTCTTCTATTTTTCCTTCCTTGATGTTGAGGACACTCATAGGCTCTATGTCCTTCTTCTTCACACTAGAAACAAGTTCCACAAAAGCCTCCTCTTCTTGGCCCTCGTCCAAATCTTCCTCTTCCTCTTTGGTCTCCATTATTTTGATCATGAGGATGGTAGGTGTTATATCCCTTTTGGTTATGGCTGCTACTAGAGCCTTCACCCTTCTTTTGATCTTCATTTTGACCTCCATATGACTGTCCACTGGTCTTTCCTCCATGACCTCCACTTCGTTGTTTGTTCTCAAACTTATTGTTGAATCATTCTTCAACATTTAGAGAAAACTGATAAGAGTCCTCAATGGTGGTCATTCTTACTAGTGCCAATTCTTCTTGTATTCTTGGCTTCAACCTGTTAATATAATGAGCAACTTTCTCCTTATTTGCCTCAAAATGTCCTATTCGAATCAGGACCTTGTGAAATTTGTCTATGTATTCTTTCATTATTCTTGTCCCTTTCCTCAAGCTCTACATCTTCTTGATTATCTCTAATTCGTAATCGACTGGAATAAATTTTTTCTTCAATTTTGACACCATTTTGTCCCATCTGGAAATTTTTCTTTCTCTTGTCTTCCTCTTTCTAATTAGACCTCTTTAAACCATATACTAGCATGACCTTTCAATTTTGTCTTTGCAAACCTCACTCTATGAGGATCTTCAATCTCTTCAAACTTAAAAAATTCCTCCATGTCATTGATCCAATCAATCAATTCTCTAGGATTTAGATTTCCACTAAAATTTGAAACCTCCATTTTAGGTCTTTTCCCAATGCTTGAGATCACTCGTAACAATCTTCTTTCTCTAGGATCCATTGGATCCTTCTCTTCCTCTTCCATTTCCTCTTCCATTTCATCTTCACTGTCATCCCTGTCTCGTTGCACATCTCTTCTTCAAACCTCTTGTTGCAAGGTTTCTAATTTCCTTCTAAGGGCTCTAATTTCATCTCTAGGTGGATCTCTTCCTCCACCTTGATCTCTACCTCTACCATACTGGGCAAGTCTTGGAGTCATCTTGAACTCAAACCACACTCATATGTCCTACTGCAACTACCTCATGTTTGGCACTCTGTTATAGACTTAGGAACTCCTACTCTGATACCACTTAATGAGGACCACACCACCCAAAACCCACAAAAATCATAATAGATATCAACATAGAAGATGTGAGACAAAAAAATATTCACTTTCAATTATTTTTAGAAAATGAAATTACATATTCAAAGATTACAAGTTATAGCCTCATGGGCCTGATTCATTACAAAAAAATCAAATATGAAAAGAAAATCTATTATTCGGAGCCACAATCTACACTATCAGGGCCACCTTCTACAACCCCCACTTAGCCCATTTTATTTTCCCCAATAACTTCCCTAGAATGTTCTAGAAAGTTCATATTCCCCTTTTGTTTTAGCACCATAAGTCCTCTAGTTCGATTTCTGGCCTAGGAAGAAATTTTAATGAAATTCACTTTTTAGAGGGTCAACTTCTTGGAACTATAACTTTTGATCTGGGTGTTTGATTTTCTATTATTGAATATCGTTGGAAAGCTCGCAATGAGCTCTACAACATGAGAACCCACCGTAGGTCAATTTTGCCACTTTTTGAGTTGTTTCGGGCCTCTAAAGTTTTATATTTGAAGTTGCATTGGAGAAATTTCCCAGGATGGAAACTTTAATTTCTCCCAAATTGTGCAGGGTATTGAGGTGATTCTTTTGCGACTAGAAATGTTTTTCAGCTTTGCTCCTTGGGGTAAATTTTCATGTCCACACGAGCCCATTTAGGCTGACTTAGTAAAAATAGTAAGTGCTCATTTTTTGCTATTTTTGATTCCTGGCAGTCATATACCCCCTTAAGTGCAATAATGATATTCAAAACAACTAAAGAAAATAAAGAAAACATTTTTTTCGGGTGATGCAAGATTTCCCTACACCGCTGGATGCTCCTGCATCATTTTTGATTTTTATTAGATTTTTGGTTTTCAAAATAAAATAGCTTTCCTTGTTGTGAATAATTATCTTTTTGAGAGATTTTCATGATGATTAATTTTTTCTTTCAAGGAGGGGAGAAAAGGGTTTTGGTTGGACAAATAATTTCTTATACTGTGAATATTGTGGGGAATTGGAGAAATTAATTTTGGCAGATTTGTTACTTTGGATTTACTTGGAGTTTCATTTCCAAATGTTTTATCTTCATCTTATTTTTGGTTTGTATCATTGGTTTATGATTCAAATCAGATAAGCATTATTATTGCGTTGGGGGATTTGCAAGGATTGGTAGTGGGGTTTTCTTCCTTAAAGAATTGGCTTTCAAATATAATATCATCCTCGCTAATGAATTCAGGAAATTTTTTTTGTTCAAGTATTTATTTATTCTTTCTTGGAAGACTCGATACTTTTTAAGCCTCCATTATATATATATATATATATATGTATATGTATATATGTATATGTATATGTTTCATCTGGAGATATAATGTTGCAGTAATTCAAATATTCTTATATAGTAACAAATTTTGTAATATGGTATCCATTGTAAATGATAGTCCCTTAAATGTCAAATTGTCCAAGTCATCAGTAGGGCCAAAATCTGTTTAAGCTTTCTCTTCAAATCTGTTTAATATTTTAGAGGGAACTTGTCAATTCCATAGAAATGTGAGTTGTTTGGTTTTGTTTATATAGAAGAGTTCACTAAATTAGGATTGTGATTTCATGACTCTTGTATATTACTCATTTTTCCTTCTGTGAAATTGATATTGTTTGAGTGCTTCTACTTTCATTATTAGTCTTTTGATCAGCTACATAATTTAGCATTTAGAAATGAAACGAGGGGTTGAAATGGCATTAGAAGTTGTTTGCATCTTAAGTCTTTAACTTTCTTGGAATGACTCATAGGCCAATTGTTATTTTCCATCTTATATGTCTTTGCTCATTATTGTTCAATCATCATACCAATGCTTATCGATATGAGTGGGAGGTTAGTTTTTTTTGTGCATAAGAAAGATTTAATATTCAAATTATGTTTGCTTGAATCTAGCCACTATATAGTGGATTAGCATCTTAAAAGTGGAGAGCAACTTAGAGTTTAGGTTGCATGTATTGTTTAGATAGAAAAAATTTCTTGGAGCACATGCATGACTTCAAATTGATTGTTAAAAAAGGAAACTAGTTGTCTATTAGAGATTTTTGAGTTTTATTGGATTTTTGGTTTTCCAAAATAAAATAGCTTTCCTTGTGAATAATTATCTTTTTGAGAGATTTTCATGTTGATTGATTTTTGCTTCCGAGGAGGGAAGAAAATGGTTTTGGTCAGACAGATAATTTATTATGTTGTGAATATTGTGGGAAATTGGGGAAATTAATTTTGGTAGTTTTGTTACTTTGGATTTACTTGGAGTTTCATTTCCAAATGTTTTATCTTTGTCTTCTTTCCAGTTGGTATTATTGGTTTATGATTCAAATAAGATAAGCATTATTATTGCACTAGGGGATTTGTAAGGATCAATAGTGGGGTTCCGTGGTGGGGTGTTACAACTGGTATGTGTAACACCCGGCCATGGAACCCCAAAGGACAACACTTACAAGACTTAAAAATGGAACATTTTTTTTAAAAGCAATAACAGTGAACTACATAACTTAACATAACATGAAAACTAAACTAAGTCCTCTAAGGTTTCATGATTGCATTACTGACACAACTATAAACAAGAGCTAGATTTATTCTATTAGAAAATATGTTTACATGATTTTTCTAACCATCAAGTTCATTTTAAACCATCACATTATATGATTAAACATTATGAATTTCCATAACATGTCAATAGTTAAAAAAACATTAAATATCATTTCAAATAACTATCATAGATAAAACACATCACTTAACATTTCCATTACAAGAGAGTTCATTACAATTTGTTACAACATTACAAGGTTTACAACAATGCTTCCCTGAGATTAATTGGGAAGAATATTCATTTGAAGTACAATAAGAGATACATCTGACAATGCATATACATAAAGGTTGTCTCCTCAAATTGGAGCATGAACTAGAATTCACTACACAAGGTTCACCTCCACAAACACAAGCAAGCAGTAAGGGAAAACCCAATGGAGGAAAAAAAACTAACCTCCCCACCATGTGGAACCCTAAGGTCCACCCCTTGTGCTAGGAGATAACATAAGGTCCCACTACAAATAAAAATTCAAGAAGACATAAGGCTAACATGATCAAGGCTCAACATGGCTCCATCACAACACTACAACAACATGAACATCACATAAACACATACATCACTTCCAGAGGCATTCACACAATAGAAGGGAAACACATAACTAAGGAATGCTAGACAACAATAGGGAAGAGTGTCATCGCATGGTCCTGACATGGGTTGTCCTAGTAGTCTCTCACTAGACCCCAACCTCCATCTATGGTTGTCCTAGTAACCTCTCACTAGGTCCTGACCCAATAGGGTGACACATGCAGAACCAACATTCCTTTCATGGGGACAAGAGAGACATGTAAAATAGAAAATAACAATTGGCCTATGAGTCATGCCAAGAAATCTTAGGACTTAAGATGTAGATGACTTCTAATGCCATTTTGACCCCTCCTTTCATTTCTAAATGCTAAATTATGTAATTGATCTAAAGACTACTACTGAAAGTAGAAGCACTCAAACAATATCGATTTCACAGAAGACAAAATGAGTAAGACACAAGAGTCATGAAATTACAATCATAATTTAGCGAACTCTTCTATATAAACAAAACCAAACAACTCACATTTCCACACTGGAATTGACAAAACCTCTAAAATCTTAAATATATTTAAAGAGAAAGCTTAAATAGATTTTGGCCCTATTGATGGCTTAGAAAAATTGAAATTTAAGGGACTATCATTTACAATGGATACCATATAAAAAAAATTTGTTACTATATAAGAATACTCGAATTACTGCAACATTCTATCTCTGGATGAAACATATATATATATATATATAACAGAGGCTTAAAAAGTATTGAATCTTCCAAGAAAGAATAAATAAATACCTGAACAAAAAAATATTTCCTAAATTCATTGGCAAGGGTGATATTATATTTGAAAGCCAAATCTTTGAGGAAGAAAACCCCATTATCGATCCTTGCAAATCCCCCAGTGCAATAATAATGCTTCTGATTTGAATCATAAACCAATGATACCAACCATAAAGAAGACGAAGATAAAATATTTGAAAGAAAAACTCCAAGTAAATCCAAAGTAACAAAACTACCAAAATTAATTTCCCCAATTCCCCACAATATTCACAGCGTAAGAAATTATTTATCCGACCAAAACCCTTTTCTTCCCTCCTCGAAAGCAAAAATCAATCATCATGAAAATATCTCAAAAAGATAATTATTCACAACAAGGAAAGCTATTTTATTTTCAAAAACCAAAAATATAATAAAACTCAAAAATTTCCAATAGACAACTAGTTTCCTTTTTCAACAATCAGTTCAAAGTCATGCATGTGCTCTGGAACAAAATATTTTTCTATCTTTTATTAACTGCAACATTCCATTTTAATATTTTATTTTATTTTATTTGATATCATATTACACTTTTTAAAAAATTTATTATAAACCATAAATATTAATAAATATATTTATATTTAGCTATCAAAATAATTTTAAACTTAATAATTTAATTTAATGAATCAACTAACCAAGAAGGAAAATTTTGAATGGTTTTAATGTAATAAAAAATCTAGGTGAATGGATGGCGTTTGCAACTTCGGGCCGAGCTAGGGCACCCAAGCCCTAGCCCGCGTTTGCTTCCTATTTGCTCTGTGCACTGAAGGGTGGATTCTTGGTGATGTTTGGGGGCAGAGTTTGCATTCTTCCTGTTAATCCTTCTTGTGGTGGCTACTTCCTATTCTTTGGTGGGGTTTCCTTATTGCGCAGGGGCCTCTCTTCCCTCTCTCCTATGGTCTCGTGTGCGGGGTGTGGCTGTGGTGTGGGCTTGGGCCTGCAGTGGTCGAAGGTGGTGCGTTGGAGGGTTGTAGGGGTCCCGTGTGTAGGGTTGCCCCATTCTTTGGGCTGCATAGGTGTTCCCTTCGGGGGTGGGGTTTAGATTTTTCACTACCCTTCTCTTGTCTTGGGTGGAGTGCGATTGGTGAGTGGGGTTGTTGTCCCCACTCCCAGCCATGGAGCTTTAGGTTGTGTGCCCGTCTTGGGCCCTCCCTTTTTAATGGCTCTTGGTAAATCGTCGGTGGTTTTTCCCTCAATGGATTATTGCTCGGCAATTGGTGCCAAGTCATCTTCCTAGGATGGGAATATTTTTGAAAATAATTTATTTTCTCCTAATTCAGGAGCTGTTAGAATGGGACCGTCTGGTGGGTCATGCATTACAAAGATCAATGGGTGTCTAGAACGTTGTAAAGAGAGGCCGGAGCTAGTTATCCCACTGGAGATGATTGCGGAAGACATTGATTATTACTCGGGTCATTCTTTACTGTGCAAGTTTATGGGGATGCGTATCTCACTCCAATTCTTGGAGTCATGGGCCCAATGGACCTGGATGCCGGAGGGTGAGATGAGCTCATATTGCTGGAAAATAACTATTTCATGGTAACTTTTAACTGCATGGCGGATCGTATTAGGGTTTTTGAAGGAGGCCCTTATTTTTATAACCAGATTGGGTTATTTATTAAACCTTGGCATGCAGGGTTTGATCCTTCTGAGGAGATTCCAACTCACGTTTCGGTGTGGGTTTGGCTCCCTCGTTTTCTTGTGGAGTGCTGGCGAGATGATGTTCTGCACCTGTTGGCATCGATGCTTGGTAAGACGGTTGGCTCTGCGCAATAGAATTAGTTTAAAAAGGTGATGAATTTTGCTTGTATTTGTGTTGAAATTGATTTAAGTAAGCCATTACCAGATTCTATGGATATGTGTGTGGGTCCTTATTCGTGGTTGCATCAACTGGATTATGAGACTTCCTTTTCGCTGTCATCTTTGTCATGAATATGGTCACTTGCTTCAATGATGTCCAAGGGCTAGGCCTTTAGAACCCCAGTCTTCTCAGGTCCCTCGTAACCCCCCCAGGTTTGACAAGGGGAAGGATCCCATTTTGGGTGAAGTGGTTGGTGCTGATGGTTATGTTCCTATCAAGGCTTGTCACAGGAACCAGCGTTAGAAGAGGACCTTGATGGAAAGACAAGATTAAGACACCTTCAATAGATTTGAGATTTTAGATGATCTCAGCCAACAGGAAATGAACCCGGGCTTGGTGAATCTAAATCAAGATGTGGTGGTTTCTGGGCAGTAGGGTCTTTTGTTTGAAGTTACTTAGGTTATGTAGGATGTAGGTGCTTTGCAAATGGAAACTGACCTTCAGATGGAGGTTAGATTGGAGTCGGATCCTTTGATTGCAGGGAAGAAGGGTGTGGGGGATGGTTCTTCTCTGGGGGGGAAAGTAGGTTCTGAATTGATTAAAAATAGCAAGTCTCCTTCTCAGTTGGGTCTCCTTCAAAAGGACCCAAAAAAGGGGGTGGGGGAGAAATCCTCCAAGCTTGGTAGAAAAAAGGATTTGGAAAGGATTAAATTAACTGGGGAGACTTTGGTAGAGTCAGGGTCCATTAAGACCCTGGATTCTCATTTCTCTTGTCCCTTGAAATGATTGTTTTGTCTTGGAATGTAAGGGGCTTGAACAGTGGCCCTAGGCAAAAAGTTGTTCGTGCTTTGATTAGGAGTCATTCTCCTGATGTTCTTTTCCTTTAGGAGACTAAGTTATCAGTTGAGTCTATGTTGGGGTTGATGCCTAAGCTATGGGGAAGTGGCGAGTGCCAATGCATTGGGGCTCTTGGATCGGCTGGAGGAGTGGCTTGTCTTTGGAACCCTCGCAAGATTTGCCCTCTTTGGTGGATGTCTTTTAAGTCTTCGTTATCTATGAGTGTCTCTTGTTTTGAGACTGGGGAATCTATACTCTTCTCTAACAGCTATGTGCCTATTGAGATTTAGGGTAAGCAGCTTTTGTGGTCCCATATCAAGTTTGTTCATGTCATGGTGCCTTACCTTCTGTGGATTGTGGCTGGAGATTTTAATGCCATTTTTGATCTCCCTGAGAAGCGGGGTAGTATTGCTAGATTGGAGGCTTTTGTGTTGCTTCTGTAGGATAATATTGTGGCGTTGAATCTTGTTGACATCAAACCCACCAATGGTCAGTTTAATTGGAACAATCGAAGGGTTGGGGAGAGGTGCATTACAGAGCGTCTGGATCATTTTCTGGTTTCTTGTTTCTGGGTTGGCGGTCGATGGTCCACTAGTTCTGAAATTCTGGATTGGAGGGGCTCAGATCATTAGCCTATCAAACTTTCCATTACTTCTGCTCGGGTGCCCCAGTCTCCTTCATTCAAGTTGCAGCTTATGTGGTTGTGTGAAACCTCTCTGCATGGCCATGTCACTGATTGGTGGAGGTATGGTAGACCTTCTTATGGTACGACAATGTATACTTTTGCTAAGTTATTGCAATTTGTGAAGTACCAGCTTAAACGTTGGAACCGTTGGTGCTTTGGAAACATTTTCCATGAGAAGAGTGTTGCTCAAGCTAAGTTGGATAGTATTACGAGGGTGATCAAGGAGGATGGGGTAACTGAAGATTTTCTTTCGGAGGAGGCTAGGGCTTTGAAGGTGTTGGACGAGTGTGAGCTTTGGGAGGAAGTTTTTTGGAAAAAAAAGGCTCGAATCGAGTGGCTGCAGGAGGGTGATAAGAATATTGCTTTTTTCTTCAATTCGGTGAAAGCCAGGAGACATGGCAATTCTATCTTGGTTCTGGTGAATGACAGGGGGGAGAATATTTCCTCTTTTCAGGAAATCTCGAGTGAGGCTGTGCGGTTTTTTCCTTCATTATTTAGGGAAGACTCGCAAGGGGGGTCGCCTGAGGAAGCTCAAGTTATTTCCTGTATTCCATCTATTTTTTCTAGGGAGATGTAGGTGCATCTTATGGGTGACATTACTTTGGAAGAGTTGGAGGGGATTGTGTTCCAGATGAAGAAGGGGAAAGCTCCTAGCCCTGATGGCTTCCCCATTGAATTTTTTCAGGAATTCTGGGATATCATCAAGATGGACTTATTGGCCATTGTTCAAGAGTCTCAAGAAAATAAGAAAATGTTGCATGCTCTGAATTCTACTTTCCTGGCTCTCATCCCCAACTGTGAGGGGGCGGATAAGTTAACTCAATTTTTCCCTATTTCCTTGTGTAATGTGATTTATAAAATTATATCTAAATTGATTGCTGATAGGCTAAAAAAGTGGCTTACTGTGCTTATCTCTGAGGAGCAGAGTGGTTTTTTGGTGGGAAGGAAAATTCTGGATGAGGTGGTTATTGCAACTAAGACCATTCACTCTATGGCTATCTCCAAAGATAAGGCGATGTTCATCAAGCTGGATATGGCCAAGGCTTATGATAGAGTTTGGTGGTCCTTCCTTCAGAAGGTGCTTGGTGCTTTTGGGTTTGGGGAAGACTGGATTCAATGGGTTATGAGTTGTGTTACCTCGACCTCGTTCTCTATTCTTATCAATGGTGAGCATTCCGAGCTCTTCGGTGCCTCTCGTGGTTTGCGTCAGGGAGACCCCCTCTCGCCTTATTTATTTCTTCTGCTTGTTGAAGGTCTTGGACACTTGTTGAGAAGGAATGTGGAGTTGGGTCTCATTCAGGGATGGAGGTGGGGAGGGGATTTTCCTCTGCAGTCTCATTTACAGTTTGTGGATGACACTGCTCTTATGGGTTTGGCTAATATTAGAGAAGCTTCAAATCTACGCAGGGTGTTGGATGTTTATCTTGCTACTTCGGGATAGCTGATTAATGAGGATAAGTCCTCCATATTCTTCTTCAACACTTCAGAGACCATTCAGAGGTGGATTGCACATATCTTAAGATTTCAGATTGGTGCTCTCCCTTTGACCTACCTTGGTATTCCTATTTTGGTGGGAAGGCTACCCAGGGGCTCTTGGCAGATTTTTCTTGATAAATTTCATGTGAGAGTGAATCATTGGACACATAGGTGGCTATCTTTTGCTGGTCAGGTTCAGTTACTCAAGTCAGTGGTACAGGCTCTCCCCATTTATGGTTGCATGATCCAGGTGGCTCCTATGAGTTTTGTTAAGGAATTAGACTCCTGAGCAAGATAATTTTTATGGGTTGGTAGTTTGATATCCTCTAAATGGAGTCTTGTCAGATGGGATGTTGTTTGTAGTTCGAAGCAGATGGGTGGTCTTGGATTAAGGCAGTTTGTTGTGTCTCGGGTGGTGTTGGCTGCTAAATTATATTGGCAGTGGTGTGTAGAATAGGATCAGATCTGGGCCCGAATTTTATCCCATAAGTATTTCTCCGAGACCCCTTGGATGGATATTCCTCGCTATCCCCTTGTGGGGAAAGGTTCGGTGATTTGGGGCACGCTCAAAAAAGGGGTTGTGCTTATCAAGGAGGGCTTATTTTGGATTTGCAAAAGAGGGGCAGAGGCACATTTTTGGACCGACTCTTGGGATGGTTTCCCTCCCATTGTTTCTCAATTTCCTAATTTGTTGACTCTATGTCAGAGGTTCTTGGAGGCTAGTTGGTCACGGGTGAGTGACTTTAAGTCCTTTTCATCTCATGGTCGGCTAGAGGAGGCGAGATGGAAGAACCCTGAGGAGTGGCCTGCTGTTGGTATGGAGGAAGAGTTTGTTGCGATTCAGAATATCCTTGCTAGTCGTCGGTGTAGTTCCCTCCTGGATGGCGATGTTTTGGCCTGGTCTCCCAATCCTATGGGTGTCTATACTGTCTCTTCAGGATATCAGGGGTTATTATTTTAGAGGTTGGATGCTGTGGAGGTTCACTGGTGGAAGAATGTGTGGAACAAGTTCTCCTGGCCAAAGTGCAATTGCTTTATTTGGACCTTGGCATGGAATAGATGCTTGACTTGGGATAATATTAGGAAGAGGGGGTTCCAGTGCCCTTCTATATATGTTTTGTGTGGAGTTGGAGAGGAGGATTCTTCTCACTTATTTTTTTGTTGTCCCTTTGCTGTGTATCTTTGGCATTCTTGGTGGGGTGTCTTGAAAATCCCTTGTGTTCATGCCTCTTCCCTGGTGGATTTTTGGAGTAGTCTGGGTAGACCTCCTACTTTAGCTTCCTTTTTGCAAGTTGTGTGGTATGTTGGGCCTACTTTCATGCTATGGCAGATATGGTTGGAACCGAATTGTCATATTTTTTGGGGCAAAAAGTTGTTAGTCCAGCAAATTTGGCAAATAATTTTAGGCATGATTCAGGAAACTATAGAGGCTAAGTGTGATGTGGAGTTCCCTTTGGAGAGACATGATCCTGAGATGGTGGATAGACTAGGGATTTGGGGTTTTTCTGTGGCATCTGCTTGTGTTAGGAGAGGCAGGCGGGTGAGAAAGAAAGTTCAGAGGATGGGAAGATGGCTACACCCTCCAGTTGGCATTTTAAATATTAATACTGATGGTTCCTCTCGTGGAAATCCTAGGCCTGCTAGGATTGGTGGTGTTGGTAGGGATTTTTTCGGCTCAATGATTTTCTTCTTTGTTGTTCATGAAGGGATGTAGACTGTCAACCTTATGGAAGGTTTGGTGATCCTCTACGCTTTGGAAAGGGCTTATGCTTTGGGGTGGCGCAAGGTGATCTGTGAATCTGATTCATAGGTTCTAGTTAATTTAATCAATGATCAGAAAGTTTCTGATGTTAGTTGGCAGTTGTCCAGGTTGGTGCAGTAGGTTCTTCAAATTGGCTCTTTGATGGAATTGGTGTCTTTCGTCCATATTCCACGGGAGTGGAATAGGGCTGCCGATTGTTTGGCCAAGTGGGCCTCTGAGCATTTAGATGGTTGGAAGATTGAGGAGTGGGAGTAGGTTTCCCCTGAGCGACATGATTTGGAGGGGATTCTTGCTGAAGATGTAACTGATTATGATCTGGGTTGATGTGGCTCTGGCTTTGTTTGGTTGTTTCTTGTTGGCTTCTAGGGCTATTTCCCTTTTGTTTTGTAATGCTCTTTCTTGATATTCAATAAATTTTTTACCCCCTTTATATTAAAAAAATCAACTAACCAAGAAAAACATTTAACAAACAACTTAAACTAAACAACCCAAAACAAAATTTATCAAACATCATGAAAGGGTGAATCATGGAGGGGAACTACAAATATAGGCTGATTTTTAATGGTATTTGAGACCAATTGTATAAAAAGAGGTAGATGATCATGTGCCACAAAAGGACCAGGATACAGATGTAGAGATCAATTAAGGAATTCTAGACCAAGAGGAATGACAAACACAGTTTTAAGCAACACATAGAAATAGGTGAATATCAAATAGTAACATGCATCAATCCTGAGATTAAAATTTATTTGTAGCGTATCAATAACTAAAGTATATGCATCAAATTAAACATGGTATAAACAACAAATTCCAACATATTACTAACTGGAAACCATATATAATCCTCAAACTAAAAAATAAAATGTCATACATGACCTATGGAAATCAAATTTCAAAAAGGAAATAAACGAACCCATGGAAGGGAAATCGAAGTCTATTCAACATCGAATTAAGAAAACCATAGAGTAGGAACAAAACATCAAAATTTGATGGAAATCATCAAACTATATTCATTTAATGCAAAGGTTGTAGAATATATTTATATACATGCATATTCTAATGGTTTCATTACAGAAACAAAATAAATCAATACTATATCTTCAAGCAACATAATACAAACAAGCATTCATTTTCAAACACAGAGTTAAATTTCAGAAAAAACAATGGAACCTGGATTCAAACACTTGGCTGGGCTAAGGTTTAAATGTTGATTTTGAAATCTACAGCTTGCAATTTCCATTCGCTCCAAACCCCAAAACAATTTCTCCATAATTTCCCCAAATTTATTTTCCAAGACCACCATTTTTTCCCCAAAAACTATAGCCCAAAGAAATTATTTTGCAGGAAAGACTATCTCTTCCCTTCCTACAAAATCAATAATAATTCCCCATAATCCAAAAACTCTTGAAAAGATGATTATTTACCCAAAATAAAGCTGCTTTATTTTCAAAAACAAAAATTTAATAAAAATCTCACAAAAACAACAAGTTTCATTTCACCAATTAGTTCGAAACCACACATGTTCTCCAAAGAAGATATTTCTATTTTTTATAATATTTTAACTGTTTAATAATTACAACATTACAAAATAATAATATTTTATTTTATATTATCATGTTTTCTCACACTTTTAATTTATTTTATTTCATTTAATATTATTTGCACTTTTAAATTTATTATTAACCACTAATAAACATAATTTTATAAAATACTTTTACTTAATATTTTTATATTTAATTCATCAATTAATCCAAACAACATTAATAAAAAAAATTAAATTAAACAACTAGATATCAATAACAATCACCTAAACATAAACAAGGTCAAAACAACAAGACCAATTGACCACAACAACTGACAATATTGTCAAGGTGATAGACTCAATACTCATCCTCTTCAAGGATGATGGCTAGGGTAGGGTACCATGTATTATCTCTGAACAACTGTTGCATTAGGTTTATGGCACACTCAGACTTACTAATTTAGGTGGAGTCAATGCCTAGTACCTACAACCTGTAGCAAACAAAATGGTCGAACATATGTATATAATCATACAGTCAGGCACACCATGAAAATGGAATTACATCGTAGTAGGGTACTCACAAGTGAGTAATGCGACACTATCCCCTTCCACCAAAAACATAAAAAAATTAACCACATAAACTCATAGAAATTAGTTGCTTAACAACAAGGTAAGAACAATCACTAGATAATCACATAATAACCATAATCAAATAATCACATACTGCTCATAATAAAATTAATCCACATAGAAGATAAGTCCATATAACTGTCATAGCATGTAAATAAACTCAAGTAATAGAAATATCACCAAAGTATCATCAAAATTTCATCATAGTAGTAAGTCTAACATCAATAAAGTGTCATAACATTTGATCCTAAATAGAACAACTATTAGTCTAATAGATGATAGTATGAGCAGCACTACATCCTTCCCCCTAGAATTAGGCTTACTCTTGGAAGCATACAAATGAGTAAGGGCATAACTTTTTCATCTGGGATGCATCCTCCCAAGTAGCTAAAAAATCATCATTAGGATCCCACTAGAACCTCACTTGCTCAACGTCTTGACCCCTGAGGGTGAGTCTCTTGTGTTGTAGAATGCCCATGGGCTCTAGAGCCAATTGTTTGTCTTCATGTACTCTCCACAACTGTGCCCTAATGCTCTACGTGGTAGTTATCAACCATTGCAAACACTCTGTGAGACATGCCTACATCACCCACTATTAGCTTTGGGGTTGTTGGCCTCTGACTGAATCACATCATATTCTTCTGAGGATACTATCTAGCTATGTGGCCTTGTTGGCCGCAAGAAAAACATTATATACCTCTACCATACCCCCAACCACTTGAGAGTGCACTGGACTACTGGAAGCTACCTCCAATAACTACAGACTATGTTCTCTAAGCTGGCTGGTTGGGACAATAATTTTTGGCTCTCTACCAACTCCGATCTTTCCTAAACTAAAAACGATCACCTTGCTAAGACTGAGAGTTCTTAGGTTTTGACTAGGAATGCTATCGTTGCTACTACTATTGTCCACCCTTAGTGGGTGCTTGATGGATCCTATAGGAACTCGCTACCTGAGACTAACCACCTTGAGACCCAAAGCCTATTGGAGGAACACTACCCCTCTACACACTTGTATGACCTCCTAGTGTCATGGCCAAATTCTCCTCCACCAAACAAGCCTTCTCCACTACCACCTCCATGGGCTTTGACTCAAATACATGGACTCCTCCATTGATACGGGCATTCAAACCCCTAAGAAAATGTTGGGCCAACATATCCTCGTCATCATCGATACCAGCATACTGCTTGAGCTCATAGAACCTGCGCTCATACTTCTCCACTAACATAACCATCTACCTCAACTCATGAAACTCATCAACACAACACTGTCTCTAGTGATTTGACATAAAACAAGCTCTAAACCTCTCCAGGAACATCTCCCAAGACACTAAACCAATATCTAGATGCAATTTTTGTTCTTCCAACTACTACCATGTAAAAGAAAAACTTCTAAGGTGCATGATGGCACATCTTGCCTTGGTGTTACTATAATATGGGTGCATGGAAAAACACTTATCCAAGTTGACCAACCAAGTATCTGCCTCCAATCCACCACTAGAACTATCAAATGTAGTAGGACATGCCCTCAAAAGATCCCTCATATGACCTACTCATATAGCCTCTTGCTTTGTTGTAACCTCTCTTCTCCTAGGAGACCTTTCTCTTTCCCTATCCACCTGTTCATTACCCACCTATCTAGGACCTAAGTGAGCGAGGACCTCCTCAAGAAAATGATGCAACTGAGCTCCCTCTAACTCTGGTTGACCCAGATTCTAACCCCCGCCTTCTTGGTCATTCTAAGAACCCTGTTGTTCCTCATGATCACTCTCGTGCAAACTTTAAGAAGGGGTGCTCTAGTGGTTAGCCCTATGGCCACCACCTCGACCCCTACCACAACCCCAACCTCAACCCATAGGAATATTCCTATGCAACACCACCAAAGGAGAAGTTTAAGATTATAAGGCAAGGATGACAAAGGGGAGAGATACATAACCTCTAGAGTCTAAGCAACTAGGATAGCATAATAGGATCAAATGAAACCAGAGTACCAAGTGTTAGAACTTGGGCTCTGATACCAGTTGTAACACCCTACCACAGAACCCCAAAGGATGACACAAATATAACACAATAATGGAATATTTAAAAAAAAAAACAATAATAGTGAAATGTAAAACATGACATAACATATAAATTAAGCTGAGTCCTCTTGCAACACCCCACCACACAAACCCCAAAGGAAAACATCACATCTAACAATTATAACATTTTTTTTAAAAGTAAAACAATGATGAAATGTAACTTAACATACAACATTAATATTGAAACTATGCATACACATCATCAGTCTAGTCCTCCAGGGTAACATGACTTCATTACTTGAAAATATTTCTAACATTATCATACCAAAGAATACATCCATCACATTTATGAATATCAATATATTTCCATAGATACAACACCATTAAAGATAATATATAATGAACCAAAGAACATATATATAATTTCCCATACTTGGGGTAGATCAATATACTGCTAACAAGTTACATCAAGCTTCCCTTTAACAACGGGAAGGAATCATCAATAACATAAAGTGATACAACAGAATTGTATGTATGCATAACATCAATATTGGCTCCAACTCTGGTGAAGCTCTAGAATTCACTGTAGATGGTAAAACTCCATGCATCACGAGCTTCAATTGGGAACCCAATGGGTTGCATAGCATATTCCACCCAACCATGTGGACCCTAAGGCCCACCCCCTGTACTAGGAGATGACAAAAAAGACCCACAACAAGACTCCACAAACCAAAGTTACAAACAAAAACATAAAGAACAAGGGGAAACAAGTAAGACATACAAGGTTGCTATAGGGAAGAGTTTCATCACATGAGCTTGATATGGGTTACCCAATGTGGATCTTCCTAGGTTACTAGATTCCATCCTAATTAAACCCTAACAACCTCAACCAATCCCTAGCCTCCATTCTCACTCATGTGGAATCAACTTACCTTTCAAGAGGACAAGGTAGTTGATCCTTTCCATTCTAGGCCTTCCCACTCATCTCAAGCCTAAATGAGCACTTGAGCCATGAGTGAGGCTACATTATCTGAATTAATGTGAGATACTACGCAAACCCCCTAATTAATTATTAGCATTTTCACTGGATTAAGAAACTCACATGAGTTACCCTGGACCTGCCACTTTGGGCATTGGACCCTCATTGAGAGCCACTCCCCCTACTAGCAACAAAAAGACTCAACAATCCACTAACTAGGTAAGACAACTTGCACAACATATAAAGTCACATGAACTATCTCATAATAAGAGGCATGCACCCACTTGCACAAAGTCTCCATAGTGCAAGGCCAAAACCCACATAATCATAAATCAAGTGTTCATAGAGAGCCAACATGAAAAGCCAATCATAAGGAAAACTTTTTCCCCAACCTCTGGAAGTCTAACTCACTAACACAATGGTTCCCCCATCGAAGTGGAAACAATAACATAATCTCAAAAGACCATTTTCAATCCACAATTTATGAATCAATAAGTGTAGAATAACTAGTAATATCACAATGAGATCTTCAAACTCAACCAAAACTAACATAATTAGCTCAATTACAAAATCAACCACAAAATCAAAATCTTCTCAATAACCATTTGGCACAAATGGGCTCCCTCCATAAGACAATAACCAAAATCAACTAAAAGTCAAAATCAACCTCAATAACCAAAATCTTTCCAACATCCAACAACCACAAAAGCAATTCACAAATTGATTCTAATAATAATCAACCCAATGAATCCACACAAGCAACAATCAAAGCCACCATGAAACACACTATTTAGAGCACAACTCACAATTAACAAACAATCATGGATAACTTCATAAATAATCACCACTTCCACTTTTCTATTTTACTCACTACAAAGACAATCTAGTTCATATATTTAATCAAATCTCTTTTAATTATCTACAAATGTATATGTAAGTCACTTACCTACTTGATCAATCACATGGGTAGAAATATTCTTAATTAAATCATTTTATTTCCACAATGATAAACACACTCTTCCACAATACATAATGCATATGACAAGATATATTAATACACACACACACAGATATATATATATATATATCTTATATATAGTTAACATAGTTAATATTTCCCTATAGTATTAATTTATTTGTTCACTTAATTCACTATATCTCTTTAAAAGTAGCTACTTAAATATTTAAGATTATAAATAAAAGAAAGATATTTCTTTATTTTAAAATAATCATATAACTAAAAAATGATGTAAGTAGGAGAGGCCTACAACACACTCAAACAAAAAATCAATCAACAAAGCAATTGTCATATCACCAAACTCTCAGGTTCGCTCAATCTCTTCAAATCCACTCTATTCCCTGTAGCATTGGGAATCAACAAAATTGGGTAAAACTTCTCAATGACCTTCTTTCAGTCCTTTACATGGACCATTTTAGGAACCCTTTTCTATACTCAAAAGCATATCAAAAAATCTCAATTGGTTACTTTATAATGATTTCACTAAAACTGGCTTTTCACGCCTTTTAGGCCTCAAATTAGCCCTGTTTTTCAAAGAGACTTGTCTCTAAACACTTAAAAAACCTCTAAAACCTTGGGGAAGCAACCAATAGGTATTCAAACCATATAATCCATAATTTTTTGTCATAAATTCGTTCACCAAGACACTTAATCCCAAAACCCTCTTTTTAAGGCATAAAACTAGGGTTTTAGAGTAAAACATGCCTCCAAACCTCCCACAATCTTGCAACCACCTCAAACAGCTCTAAAAACATTTACAAAACTCAATTCATCAAGAAATCACACTTCCCCAACATAAATTTCACTTTTGCTTCTTAAAACCTCACTAGTTCATGGAAAAACCTCACTTCTCACCATTAGGGCTTCATGCCCAATACACTACTCGACCTCCCCTGCACCAAAAAAACATGAAAACATAGAAATCCTATATATTGAATGCTATTACACCTAGCTATAGTGGTCACAAAATGGTGGAATGGGTTTTAGTTCATTTTATTGACTTCAAGCCCTTAACTCTGTTATACACAGGTAGATTAGGGAAAACAACTCTAACCTCCTCCAAATAGAATGCTAGACTCTCAAACCTTTTAAAAAATAGAGTTATTTCAAACCACAATGGAATCATACAAGCTTCAGAGCAATTAGTTACTATACGGGGCCGTATAGGTCTGATCAAGAAGTAAAATACAAAAAATCTGGTAAAAGCAAAGCTATTTCCAATTGTTTATTATTCCAATCTTCCAAAAAT
Organism: Sequoia sempervirens; assembly: GCA_007258455.2. Classification (NCBI taxonomy): domain Eukaryota; kingdom Viridiplantae; phylum Streptophyta; class Pinopsida; order Cupressales; family Cupressaceae; genus Sequoia; species Sequoia sempervirens. The sequence continues at coordinate 213,004,802 of VDFB02193867.1, read as the reverse complement.
AAAATCCCATCAAGGCTTTTACATAAAATATATACTTTTTCCTTCCTAACTAACTGTCCAACTCCCAAAAACTGACTTTTGAAGTCTTGTGACCATTTTCCTTCCCTAGAATGCAACTTTACAACTTTTTAAGCAATTTTTCAATATGTTGCATTTTCTTGCAAACTAAATCCTCTAGACACCTGTATACCACCAAAATGACTCAAACTTGAATAATTACATTATTAAATGGTATTCAAGACCTTATTTTAGACAAAACTTCAAAATCTTAAAGCCTACTCTTCAATAACCCAATTTGACAAAACTTGTTCAATGTTGCCCCTGCACCACAAAATAATGTCAATAAAAGAATTTATCCCTCACATATTAAATTCCTCATTAAATATTCCTTAACATACTCAATTAGTTTTACATATATTGAAACACTCTTTTGCTATATATACCCTTGTATACATATATATATACATAGACATGTTAAAATCCAAATTTTGTTTGAATAACATTATATCAAATCAAACTATGACAAGCAAATATAACAAACACATATATTACATGGAACAAGGCTTAAAAACCGTGGTGATTAGTAGAGAGGAAAACAACTAAAATCGTTGCGTAAATAAGATATGAGGGATCAACTACAAGCTTGTTGCATACTCAAAATAAATAGACCACCATAAGGTACATCTATGCTACATAATGGAGGAGAATGGATAAAGGTTTAGGTCAAAAATCTATAGTTTCAATGTTGGCTAAAAGATAAATAGCTGTAAGAATTAAGTAACAAGTTATGAAAATTTTGGAGTAGAAATTCTCATGCTTTTTTTTTCCAATCACACAAAGATTATAGATTATGCAAATTTCGTAGCCATCAAGACTGAAGCATATGTGAAAAGACTTTCAAATCTATGAGAAAATGCAGCTACTAGTTGTAAAGAAAAACTCCATTGCTATGGCCAACATATTCCAATATCTACACTGAAATGGATTGTTTGGAACTGGATATAAACATCCACCTTGAATTGCATACATTGCAAGTTATGTGGATGTAAAGATGATAAAAAATTATTAATAAAGGATTAACAAAATTTTATAACAATGAAAAATATATAGAAATTTTGTTGTGCATCCAAAGAATGAATTTTCTAGCCAAAACAACAAGAAAAAGGCCATGGATAAATAAGAATATTGGGACAAAATTACATGGCTAAGATTATTTAATGCGAAGGTATACTCCTTTTTCAGCCATAAGACATGATTCATAGCTTAGGGAATAACTTGACTAAACTAGGAATGAGACCCACAACCTAGAGATTGGATCGGCCATGCTAGAGAAAGTATGAAGAATGCTAACAAAGATTTCACCAAATCGAATATCATGCAACCGACTTCACTAGTAAACAAAACAGGTTTCAAGAGTAATGAATGTAATGCCTAATCTGCTGTCAACATCGAAGAGAAATTTGCAACTATTGAATGGGAACCACAATACTGAATGCATGCCTAAATCGAATCTTTAAAACCAACACATCGAACATACACAAGTCCCAGGATTGAAGTGAAGGAACATAGATGCAAGTTGGTGAGGAATGAATAGGGCTCGATAGAAACCCAAGAGCAATTGAACTCTCAACAAAATGGATGAAGAATAAGTAAAAGGTTGATGCCATACCTAGCTTCAAACTTGCAATAAACTTAAGCCCTTGAAATACCATATAAACATCAATCAAGTACAAAAAGATGCCACAAAGCTCTCATCAAAATGAATATAAGGCAAAAAGGAAATCTCAAGAGAAATTGAGCTCTCACACAAACTAAATGAAGAGAAGTAATAGGTTACCACCATAATATGAATCGACTGGGTAAACCAATAAATATTCAATCCAATGCAAATACTAGTGATATAATTACATTTTCTATTTAATTGAATAATAAACAATCATTTTCAGCAACCAAAAGTGAGAGTGATCATTCAAAAACAACAAATAAAACAAGAACAAGATAATGCCAACCTGGAGTCCTATGCTTGAAGATGGAGAAGATATGATGAAAACCACTCTTTTAAAACCACAAATCCTTTCTTGAAAATTTGATCACTTTCCAAAATCAATCCACTTCGAGAAACAATTTCAATCCAAAAACTATATTATTTTCTCAAGTATTTTTTCTGAGCCCAGTTTCTTCTTCGAAAAAAAAAATTAATTGATAACCATTTTTCCAAAATGAGCACTAATAAAAACAAGGAAAAAGTTTAGTTTTCGAATCGAAAAATTAACAAAAAAAGACAAGTTTCCAATTCGAAAATCAGTTTGGAGTCATGCATGTGCATGCACTCCACTTTTTCGATCTTTTATTTTCTTTTACATCCAATTCAAAAATCTATTCCAATTAATTATTCTATTTTAGGATTATATATATTCTCTCCCATTTAATTTATTTTCACACCAAAATAATAATAATAATAATATTTATCTTTATCTATTTTTAACTATTAAAAACATTTAATCACATTATTTAATTTAATAACTAATTATAATTTCCTTTCATCCTTTTATTTAATTATTATTTTAATTCCAAATTAATTTAATTTACTTAATAATCAATTTAATTTAATTAAACTGATTAAACAAGGCCATTTCTAATATTAAGTTTACCACCTAATTTCAATAACACCTTAAATAACATAACAATGAACAACAACAGGACATCACCAATCATCAAACAAACTTACTAAAATGTCAAGAAAGGCCAAATACAGAGGGCACTACATCCTCCCCACAAAGCTTTGACTTACTCTTGGAAGGCACAAGGTAAAATAAAACATACACAATTATAAGCAACATCATCACAAACAACCATGTGACATCACAAACAACCATGTGACATCACAATTTAATCAAATAACGGTAGACACCAAACAAGGCAACTAACAAAGAATACAAACCAGAAAAATGGGGTTACAAGATGGGTGCTCATCCTCATCGAGGATGATGGCAAGGGTTGAAGACCTCTTTGTCATCTCCATTTTTCCACATCATATCCATTGGGTTTCTAAGGCACGCTTAGAACTGACAGTGCAAGTGGATTCAATGCCTGGTAATTACAACTACATCAATCAAGATGTCAAGAAACATATATATATATATATATCAAACAAAAAACACACTATGAGAGGAAATCACAGCATAGCAAGGTACTCACGAATGACTAATGCTACATTGTCCCTCCCACCAAGACCTCAATCAATAACCACATCATCAACTAACAATAATTGCATCGTAAACAACATATATAAATCACTAACCAGATGCACAACAATAGTCATATGTCCACATGTTACAAATAGTCAACTTAATCCAAGCACACAATAAATCCATATATCCATCAAAATAAAAATCATCTAATGATCATAACCATGAATCTATATCATGTGTTGTATAAAAAATGGATCACTACTTAACATTAATAGTATCTACATCTAAATATCCCAATTACTTTTCCTTCATCACCGAGTTTCTGAAGCCGACTACCTAAAATCACAAACTAGGGTGGAAGCATAACACATTAGTACAAGTCATTCAAGTTGATTCATTACCTTGAAATGCTACACTCCTTAAAAATATAACATAATTACATGCACAAATAACACATTTTCATTGGATATTCATCTTTTAGACATAATACATTCCACTTTATTCATTATTCAACATAAAATATCAACATATTTAGCAATAGACTATAATTTTATACCTTTTTTCAAAATCAAGAAAACATAATTTATCACTCCATAAGCACAAAATTCCACGTTTAACATACACTCTGCACATTCACACACAAATTCACATCACTAGGAAATGCACCACAAGACAACACAAGGGTCCATAATGCATCCTTGATAGGAAAAGTATTGGTTCATTGCACACTACATCGAGGGTCCTATCCTTTCCACTGGTTTTCTACACCATTGGACCAACACCACCAAAAGAGAAATCACAGGTTGCTAAGTGAGGATGGCAAAAAAAAGAAAAAAATGTAACCTCAAGAGTACAACACCTAGGTCAACATAATGGGCTGATATGTATCTAGAGTTCCCAGTGTATGAACCTATGCTCTGATACCTCTAAGGTTTCATGACTACGCTACTAACACAACTCTAACAAGAATTAGAACTATTTCATTATCAACTATTCTAACATAATCTATCTAATATTCAAGTCCATTTTAAACCATAACATTAAATGATTAAACAATATAAATCTCCACAATATGTCATCAAATTAACAACATTAAAGGTCATTTATAAACAAGTAGCAAAAGTATATACATATTACATTACATGAAAGTACATCATAATTCGTTACATTTTTACATTGTTTACAAAAAGACTTCCCTAAATACAATTGGGAAGATTACATCAATATTACAATAAATGGTACATCTGATATACAAGTCCAAAGCATATACATAAAGAAGTTGTCTTCTCGAACTGGATCATGAACTGGAACCACTACACAAGGTACAACCTCTACGCGCACGAACAATCAACAAGGAAACCCAATGGAGGTAAAATCACCAACCTCTCGACCATGTGGAACCCTAAGGTCCGCCCCTTGTGCTAGAAGATAACATAAAGTCCCACAACAACCATACAATCAAGAATGCAACATGCTAACATATACAGGGTCTATGCATGACTCCAACACAACACTACAACAACAGGAACATCACATACAACACATACACCGCGTACCACAATGACTTCACTTCCAGAGGCAACCATACAATAGAAGGGGAAAACACAACTAGGGATGGGTTATCCCGAAAATCTCTCACTAGACATTGGCCCCCATCTATGGTTGTCCTAATAGTCTCTTAGTAGATGTCGGTCCCATAGGGTGACACATGTGGAACCAACATTCCTTTCATGAGGACAAGGAAGTTGGTCTTGCCAACCAAGCCTTATCAACCCATTCTTAGCCTAAACGAGCACTATAAGACATGGGTGAGGAATCCAATTATCTCAAAATCTACCCAACCCCCTAGTTCATTTTAGGTTATCACTAGATTAAGAAACTCTCCAATGGGTTGTCCTGGTCACCACTTTGGGTTCTGCCCCCCCATACTCACAACTAGTAAACCCTACAACAAACAAGCAAGGTATAAACCATCTTGCACTCTTAACATACATCACATGAAAGCATACACTGTGCAAGGCCTTAACCCCTCACACACATAACACAATCACATAAATATATACACAATGCAAGGCATAAATTCCTCTTGCACACATTTCAAACATTACCAAGATACTACCAAAATGAATAATCATGAACCATACATGCAATATTACTCACTCCTAAACCTCTAGAAGCCAACCTAACCATTTTACACAAAGAATACCCATTAAACAGTGCCCAAAATCATCTTAATTTCACTAAACAAAGACATTATATAAAACAAGCAAATGAATAACCAATGCAACCATACATTTAACACATTAAAAAATCATCTATTGATGGATTAAACAAGAAAACAACATTTAAAAAGTTCATCTAATTTACATTTAACCCACATACCTTAATAACTATAGTACTCATTAACCAATCACATAATGTTTTTCCATTTAACTATTAAACATATATAAAAGCAATCAACGTTTATTTAATTAACATCAAGATAATTTCGTTCATTTTATTTTTTCCCAAATACTTTAATTATCTAATAGAAATAAATTGATATTCCCTATTTAATTATTTTCCAAATTATTCATCTATATAATCATTTAACCCTCAAGATAGAAATAAGGAAGAAAATAGATCAATTATTGAATTGCAAACCAAGAGGAATGAAAAACACAGTTTTAAGCGACCGTAATGAATTTTTTTGGAAGAAAATATTGAAGCGAAGAAAAAGGATCATTATTGAATTGTTTTGATGAAGCGGATCATTTTCAAATGTAACAGTAGATCTCGACACCGTTCTTTTGTTCCTATAGCATTGGAATCCAGGTTGGGTTTGCATTTTGTTCTTGATTTTGATTCTTCGTTTAATGTCTATTTGTTGAAAATGAAAGCTTGTATATTTGATATGCTTGGGATTGTGAAAATTATCCATTTTTCTCATTTCTGCAATAAAAACCATAAAACATATATTATTTTCTATGCATTACTTTTGATAGTGTCTGAAATTCAACACAACTTCTTTTACTAAGATTTGATTGCATTCAATGGCTTATCCTTCTACTCATTCAATTTCCATTTTTGCATTTGATTTTGGCTTGTGAACGCGTTTCTCTAAATTTCCTTTGGGGTGACTAGCTTTCTTGTATCTATACCTTCCCTTTCATGTAATTTCCCTTACTGGAAAATTATTATAGTGCAAGTCTATTATTTGTAGATTGTTCATTTGACATTGTGCATAATCTCCACATGAGCCAACTCAGCCACAACTTCCCATTGCTTTCCTTCTATGATGTGCTATTAGTAATTTTGTTTGTATTGATTCCTTTCTTAAGTTTGATGGATTCTTTTTTATGGTAGAATTCGCTTATTGCAAGACTTACCTTCCCTTGTTGTGTTGGGAAATTTGATTTATCTTGAAATTTATTGTGTTGGCTCCGTACTTTGCAAGTCGATGCTAGGTAATGAGTATTGTTTGTGGCGCTATTATCAAATAGTCTATATATTAGGTTGATGTCTAGAATTCGACTTCTAATGAAAGGCATTTATGGCAGCATTTGATGATTTCATAATAGATTGTTAGTTGTTGTAGATAACTACTAGGAATTCAATTTATTGCATACTATTTTTTAAAGTTGATTCATGTTAATCTCTACCTAAAAGTCAACTTTCCCGTTATGCCTTAGCCTTAATGTGAATATTTGTGTTAAACCGAGGGCATTTGATTCCTACAATTTGTTGAATTTGACTTGGTTTCCATTCAACATTATAAACAACATAGGGTGATCCTCTTTTTGTGTTGTGACTTCCTTTAATGCATTTGATATTATAACCTTAGTTTTTTTGGAGTTTGCAGTTTGATGGGAGTCATGTTTGATATGGAATTCATTGATTTTGAATCTGCTTGGAAATTTGATAGCTTATAATTTATATTATAGTTTAAGACATATCAATTTGATCTAAAGGTATTATGTGACTATATGTATTAAAATCTATGGGGAGTTAAATATAATACGGTTCTATTTTATTAATAGTATAATATATATAAAAATAAATATATATTTTATCATATTTTGGCAATAATGTAGGATGCTATTTCTAATATGGAGAAATAAAATGTTATTTAATAAAAGAATTGGAATTGGATAATTATTATTAGATGGGTATTGATTGTGTATATATTTTAAGAAATGATTTACAGAGATAGGTGAATATGTTTTAGTGTAGTTGGATGAATTCAATTAGGTGATAGAGAATTTTATTTGGGAATTTTAAATCTACATAGAAAGGTGCACTAGGAAAAATGAGTAGGCTGAATTTAGTTTACTCATATTTGTATGATATTAAAATTTAGGTGATTGTTTACAATATTTAGAAGTTAATAGAGTAAATAGGATTATATTTAAGATGGGAAATGTTTATTGATTATGTTAGTTAAATGAATAGGGGAAATTGATTTACTTGTATTTAGATAATTGAAAAGATTTGTTTAAATAAATGGATTAGATTATTCGTTGATTTGTGAACCCACTATGTAATTAGTATAATTGTATTATAGTGGTAAATGCTCTGTTAAGTAATTTAAGTGGATTAAGTTAATGAGTAATCTGAATCATGGAGACAATGCCTTTTAAGGTGTATTTCATGGTTGTTTTGTTTGTGTGTTTATGTTGATTTATTGGGTTGATTTTAGAAATGAGTTGTGAATTGGATTATTTTACTATTATTGTCACAATTGTTTGATATTGGGAAGATTTTGGTTATTGTGATCGATTGGTTGATTTTGGTTATGGTTTAAAGTGGGGGTCATTGTGCCAAAATGGTTAAGGTGGGCTTGCAGAGGTTAGGGGGAGTATCGTATTTGTTGGGTATTATGATTTTCCCATTGAAGTGGATTGATTTTATACTTGAATTATGTTATTGAAGGTTTAAGCCATGCACTACTTAGTCATCGTTATGGTTGAGATTTGGGAGAAAGAGGGTTCAAGCCTTGCTTCCTGTGTACGTGCATGCGATTTATGATTTTGTGCAAATGGCTTTACCCGGTAGGATATTTTTGGGTCTTCTAGTTATTAGTAGGGGGAGTGGATCTCTATGGGGGTCCGACGCACAAAGTGGCATCAGGGTAACCCATTGAGAGTTTCTTTAATCAGTGACAACCTGAAATAAATTAGGGGGTTGGGTAGTTCACATTAATCTAGATAATGCCTCACTCATGGCTTAAGTGCTTGTTGAGGCTTGAGATGAGTGGGAAGTCCTAGAATGGCAAGATCAACTGCCTTGACCTCTTGGAAGGTATGTTGATCCTGCATGAGTTTGTATGGGGGTTTGGTGACTAGTAGAGGTGGCTAGGGTAACCCAAAATGAAGGTCTGATAGCCTAGGAAGGTTCACCAAGGTAACCCATAGCGAGCTATGTGATGACACTCCTCCCTACAACAACCTAGCATCCCCTAGTCTTGTGTTCCCCTTATTGATTGTGTACCTCTGGAAGTGGTGTCATTGTTATGTTTTTTCTTGTTGCACCTTGTATGTTGGAGTCATGTCAGCCCCTTTCTGCTTGATTTCTTGTAGTGGTTCCTTATTTTCATCTCCTAGCATGGGGGTGGACCTTAGGGCTCCACATGGTCAGGTGGAACATGATATGCACTCCATTAGGTTCTCAGTTGATGTTTGTGAGCATGGATATTATACCTTATGAAAAGATTTGAGATCTTGTACCAGACTTGAGATAGTGTTGATGTTATGTGATGTAATCATTTTAGTTGTATCTTATCATGTTTTGATGTATTCTTCCCATTATATGTTGGGAAGTATTGATGTAATTATGTAATCACAAAACGCTGTATATTTATGTAATAAAAGTGGTGGATGTACACTTTGGTATTATTATGTGATCATTGATGGAAGTATATTTTATGCTATGGATGTATGTTTGATGTTCATTTACCTTATGCTATGGTTTTAAAATGGACACTTGTAGTTAGCTTATCATCATTATGGGATTAGTTTGTAATGCAGCCATGATACCCTAAAGGACATTGTTAGAACTTATGTATGTTAGATGTAGTATATGTTAGTGTTGTGTGATTTACCTTTCATGTTAGTTTATTTAAAAAAAAAATTGTGTCATAAATCGTTAGTTAGTTGTGTTGTCCTGTGGGGTTTCATGATGGGGCATTACATAAACTCATAACAATCAGTTTCTTAACAACAAGGTAAGAAAAATCAGCAGATAATCACATACTACTCATAATAAAATTAATTCACATAGTAAGATAAGTCCATATAACTATCATAGCATGTGCATAAACTCAAGTAATAGAAATATTGCCAAAGTATCATAAAAATATTATCATAGAAGTAAGTATAACATCAACAAAGTGTCAAAATCTAATCCTAAATAGAACAACTATCAGCCTAACATATGTTAGTATGAGGGGCACTATAGTCCTCATATAAAGTAATGGTCTCACACTCATCACAGTGTTGAGTTGAGTAGAGGGCTATATCAGATAAAATAAAAATAATACGAACTAACATATAATTGTTGGAAAATAATCATATCTACTAAACACATATCTACTCCTCTCTAAACATAAATATTTGCAGTATAAAATAAACACATACTTGTTGTGATGTTATGACACTAGATGGGCTCATAGTGGATGAATCAGCTAAGATGGTTTCCTATATAAAAAATGACACAAATGTAACACAATTTAAATGCACATGCACATATAATCATAATGTCGAGAATAAAAATATATATATACCTATTGTGCAACTTAATCCAATGGATCAGACCCAATCAACAAGGTTGTATAAGAACCAGGTTGTTGCATAAAAATACAATATTACATTAGACTATCAATATATGTAGTACATGTATTTAAACATAATAGATTTCAAAAATTAACATCTAAAATAATAATTTAAATAATGGCATATATTGATTCTCTAGGGAAAATGAAATGGTAGTATGTGTAGCCTCCTACACTTGTGACATCTGCTCCTCTATCAACAACGGTTAAAGATTCCAACACATAAACATATATTAGTACAAATATCTCTTATAAAATATGAAATAATTTACATAAAACACACTATGAAATTACTTTAAGCCTTACTGATCCTCCCATATCATCCCTAGCAGTTGATGTCTCTCCTACAAATGGTCGGCTTCATGCTCTATCAACTCCTACATCTAACATATCATGAACCTCATAGTCATATGTGTCTATGGAAGCTTCAGTGGACCGTCAAAGAGGACCCAAACATAAATTGTTGCACATCATGCATTGATGAGTCAAAAAAATATGTCTGAAAGAGGACAATGTGCCAGTGGGAGTTGATGTAGCAAGTGCACCACCATCATGCTAGGATGTATCAGGTGCAGCACCATCAAATGGTTGTGCAACATGATGGCTCTACATGACCAAATGATCACTCAATGAATGTAAGGCATAAATGCTCATAGTCCTTGTATCTATAGTAATCTCGGGCTAAGGTAGTGGACTCAAGGGAGCAATAGGAAAAGAAAGACGAATTGGGGTGACTCGACATGCTCTAGGTCTATCTTATGTCATCCCTCTACCAACACTCTAGAAATCTCGCATGTCAAAGTAATTGGCATGTTTCCCTAGCACAAACTCAGCATACAATTTTTAGAGAAAATACTGAGGGACATCAAGATTTTTGTTGGGTGGTTTATCAAAAACCATCCACCAATGTCTCCAGAAATTATTTAATATGCCTCTATAGGTGCACCATTTAATTGAAAATTGGGATTTCTCAATATCAAGTTCCTTCACCTCATCATATGATAACCTATTGGCATAAAATTGTCTTTGTTCCTCTCGCTAATGTGCAAATCTATTGTGCTGAGTTGTCAATGTTTCAACATTTGAAATTATTGTATCCAAAGTGTTTTTCATGTCTGATAGCTCATCGAGTGTCTCATAGATTCAACATACATTTCTCAATTGATCTAAGTTTCTATGAATAGATTCATGTATTGTTTGGAACATTTTGGTTTGGAAACAACAGTTGTGGTGAAGGAGGATTTGGAGGGTTTTTATCTTGTGCAGAATCAAGGTACCTATCTTGTGTGGGGTTAGGGTTTTCATGTTGATCCATTTTAAACCTTTTAATTGATAAAAAAATTAAAAATTAAAAATTATTTTAATGCAATAAAAAACCTATCAAATTGACAAGGTATTTTTGACTAAAACTCTGATGAGGGCTACACTGCCCAAAACCCACAAAAATCACAACAGATACCAACATAGAAGATGCGAGATAGAAAAATGACTCACTTTCAATTATTTTCAGAAAATGAAATTATAGATTCGAAGCTTACATTTTATAGCCTCATGGGCTTGGTTCATTATAACAAAATCAACTCAAAAAAGAAAAATCAACTATTTGGAGCCACAATCTGCACCATTAGGGCCACCTTCTACAACCCCCACTTAACCCTTTTTTATTTTCCCCAATAACCACCCTAGAATGTTCTAGAAAGTCCAAATTTCCCCTTTTTATTTTGGCGCCAAAAGTCTCACTGTTTGATTTTTGGCGTAGGAAGATATTTTTATGAAATTCACTTTTTAGAGGACCAACTTCGTGGGGCCATAAATTTTGATCCGGGTGTCTGATTCGCTATTATTGCATATCATTGGAAGGCTCTTGAGAAGCTCTACAATACACAAACCTACTGTAGGTCCATTCAGCCACATTTTGAGCTATTTCGGGGCCTCTAAAGTTTTATATCTAAATTTGAAGCTGCAATGGAGAAATTTCCCAGGATGAAAACTTTAATTTCTCCCAAACCGTGTAGGGTATTGAGGTGATTCTTTCTTAACCAGAAATGTTTTTGAGCTTTGCTCCTTGGGGTAAATTTTCACGTCCATACGAGCTCGTTTAGGTCGACTTACTAAAAATAGTAAGTGCTCATTTTTCACTATTTTTGATGCCTAACAGTCTTATATCCCCTAAGTGCCACCATGGGACTCAAAAAAACTAAAGAAAATAAAGAATTTTTTTGTTGGGTGATGCAAGATTTCCCTACACAATTGTATGCTCTTGCATTAGACACCCAGGGTAATTTGAAAAGTGACCCTGTCACTTCTTAGGTGTTAGAGGGAAACCAAGATAGTTAACCTCAACATCAAATAACCATGATGAATCTTCAGCAGACCTTCCTCTCCATTTCACCAGGTACTCTACATATTTTTTGTTTCTTGTGCTTGTACCCCCATGGCTATCCAATATTTCTTCTATCTCTTCCTTCTCTGAAGTAGGTGTTGGAATTTTCAACTATTCATTTATCAGACTCTCCTCTATATCACCTTCATGATACTCTATCAAATCAACAATGTTAAACATGGGAGAAATGTTTATTCCACTAGGCAACTCTACCTCATAAGCATTTCTTGAATCATGCTTCTTCAGGATCTTGCATGGTCCAAACTTCTTCATCTTTAACTTGTTGTATGTACCAATTAGAAACCTTTCCTTTCACAAATGAGCCACGACTTCATCTCCTACTAGGAACTCCTTATACCTCCTTTTTTGATATGCTTGAGCTTTATATTATGAGTTCATCTTATTGATATGTTTCCTCACCTTTTCGTGTAAATTATTCAAGTGCTCAAAAAAATCTTTAGCCTCAGCACTTCTCTTCTCCCCCTTATCCATCTTTCTCAGTTTAGAAGCAGTTCTTGGACTACTCCCGTATACAATTTGGAAAGGTGATTTACCAGTGCTCTTATCGAAAGAATTTTTGTAAGCCAATTCCTCCTATGGTATAATCAAATCCCATCCCTTGGGCTTATCTCCAATTAAGCATCTTAGCAAGTTTCCAAAACTCCTATTCACCACCTCTATTTTTCCATCAGTCTATGGATGGTGTGTAGAACTGAACTTCAAATCTATCTTCAACTTATTCCATAATGTCTTCCAGAAATAACCAACAAATTTGGTATCTCTATCTGAAACTATACTCTTTGGAAGACCATGTAGTCTCAACACCTCTCTGAAAAACAACTTTGCAACATGAACATCACTGGTTTGATGAAATGGAATGAAATGTGCCATCTTTCAAAATCTATCCACCACCACAAATATGGGATCATGCCCTCTTTGTGTCCTTGGCAATCCAAAACCAAAATCCATGTTAATATCCTCCCATGGCCTCTCATATACAGGTAATGGCTGATACAATCTAGTATTCTAACTTGTTCCTTTCACCATCTAACATACTCTACAACTTTGTACAAACTTCTTCACATCTTGCTGTAATTGTGGTCAATAATAATTCTCACTGACAAGAGAAATGGTCTTATTTCGACCAAAATGTCTAGCCAATCCTCCACTATGTTTCTCCTTGATTAGATTCTCTCTCATAGAACTCCTTGGAATGCACAATTGGATTCCTCTAGACATCATCCCATCTTGGATTAACAAATTCAACCATCTCGTCCTATCTGTAGACATAGAAAATGGAAAATATATCGACATACTTGATCCTGATTACTAACATTGTTTCATCCTAAATCATCCTTCGGTCTAACCATTTAATCGAATACCTTTATTTGATTAAATTCATCAATTTTCCTAAAAATTAAGTCATTCTTTCTTCTTAAATAAATCAATGTATTTGATCTAATTAACCCTATGTCCATATTTAATTAAATAATTCATTTTATTTGATTAAATCTCTAAAGTCTATCTATTAAATTAAATAAATTAAAACATTATTTATTTTAATCTAACTTCATCTCCCTAGTTAAGTAAATCAAAAATATTTATTTAATTAATCTTGAAATCATATTCTTCTCATATTTGATTTAAATCAATCCATAAATCTAAGTCAAATTTGTCACATCAACTAATCTCTCATTAAATTAATCTCCTTTCATGTCCCACCTGTAGATTTTGCCACTTGCACATGAAAATAGATTTAATTTATTTATTAAATCTCTATTTTCCCTCAACATGGCATAATGGAGGAATATTCCCTCAAATTTGAATATTCCAACAAAACATTCATTTCATCTTACATGTCCTTGTACATTGAGCCAAGTGGCATTTAAGACATTCTTTTTTTCCTCTTACATGTCATTTCACAAATTTCAAATATCACCTAATTGCATTTATGGGCACATTCATCAAAATGTGCACATCCCTCAACCATTCTCATCTTGACAAGTGGCACCTTGCCATTGGTTGAATTTTAGTCTCACATTGCTTCATTTTGGAAATTTCTCCAACTTTTCAATCCATAAATAAGAGGATCCATTCCTCATTTTAGCATCCACAAGTTGAGTAAACTTACTATACTCAAATTCATAGCAATCTTCATCCATCCCATTGAGTTTTATAGCTAGGTTATGCAGATTTTGTATTGGGGCACTCATCAATCATCAACAAAGTGGATCACTCATCATCACCAATCAAAAAATCTTGCATAGGAGTTGGGAAAGGAACAATTTCCACATCAAATTGGCACCAACTCCCCCAAGAGATCAATATTGTGCATTGCATTTGAATAGGATTAATATCTTTGGCTTGTGTTTGTCTATGTTCTTCATTTTATCTCCTTTTCATTGCAATTTGAATGGATTTCTTGGAAAATCATGATACTAATTTTCATTTGATCTAATCTAGTGTTTTTCTCTTGTATTTATGTAGGTTGGGGATCGTGGTTCACATTTTGGCGCTAGAAGGAGGGATTGATTGAAAATTCAATCACATTTTTTTTATCAAATTTCGTGTTTTTCTTGTTTTTCTTACACCTATAGGAAACTCCACCGCTGGAAGCTTAGCATCGTTGTTTAGCACTATTGTGAACCCAATGTTGCTATGTCACACCGCTGCAAATTCCAAACTACGACGCCCCCTGCTTCCTGCCCAGAATTGAGAATTTCAAACGACACCACTATGTCACTTTTGCCCGTTGGAATCTTCCCAAATCTCAAACTACACCGCTGACCCAAATAGTGATGCCTTTGTGCTCACTGTCCTGGCTATAGAGCGATGTTGACTGGTAAGAGACACTATACAACATCGATGGTAATTTCAACTTTGATGCCTTCGTGGGTTGCACCATTGGAGGGAAGTAGAAAGTGAAAATTAATTTATGACATGTGCTTTTTGTCAAATTCTGGTCAGTTGGTCTATTTGTTGCCTTCCTGACTTTTGTTTTTGTAGAACCTATCTGCTTTTCTTATAGGTTGGTTGGTTCCAAGGTGAAAAGGAAAGGAAGCATAATGACATCATTTCATAATAACAAGTGTTTTTGAACACTCTAGTGTTTGTTTAACACTCTTAGAGGATTCACTATTCCTCTTAAGGAAAATTTGTTATCTTTCTTGCTTAGGACATATTAGTTTCATTTTGGGCTCTAAAAAGAACACATTAATTTCTTGTTACAAAAGGAGCTTAAAATGAACTATAGGACACAAACTTACTAGAGTTGGTTTTCGGGTTTAATAATTGAACAAAGAAAATTTCCACATTTGATTTGGTGCTATAAAAATAAATTATTATTGCTTTGTGGGATTAAAAACAACATGTACTACTTTTTTTTTGTAATTGCTTACACAAACTAAAACCATTGAAAATATGCATGCGCTTCTCTTGTGCCTCACAACAATCTTGAGAATCAAAAGTCTTTTTGATGGTCTTAGGTTGGGATAAAGTGATTGCCTCCACACTTCATTTTGGGAACTAAAATTGAAAAAAACATTGTACGAGTGTGAGTAAACTTATCGTGTGTATTCTCTCTTTGTTTCTCAAAAAAGATCAATCAAGTTACAGATATGTTTGTTTGCTATTGTTTATCTTAGAGGGCCTGCCTTGTGGGAAAAAGTACTCACCCAAGGGAATGACCCAGCTGGTAACACTCTAAAGCCAAGAGTATTTCCAGTTAGGATATAAAAGTGGGTACTGGAACAAAGGCCAGTATCACGTGGTTGGCTCCGACGAGAAGGGAAACAATGGTCTCTCACCACGTTGGGTCAACTCCTACGAATGGAAAGTCTGAATTAAAACCTTTGTTCTAGAAAGGCCAAAATCCTTATCTATTTTTTGGTGCAAGAACAATCATTCTAAAGCCGCCCCACACTTTTATAGTTTTTAGTAGAAATGGAAAGTATGTCATGGGAGTTTCATGGGTACCAATGCTTGGCTGCCCCGAAAGAAGTGTTGAGCCATCAAGGGGAGCTAGTGGGGTCAAGCATCTAACCATTGCTAAAAATAAGTGTAGCTGGACTTGTCTAAGTGGGGACTCAACAAATATAGTCTTTCATATCAATAGGATTGTGCTTGTTCTTGGTTACAAAACACTTTGCTTGTTTGAAATTTTTTTGGAACAAACATTTAACATTGTCATCAAAACTTCAAACCCTTTAGGAAGCAAATACAATTGACTAAATTCATGTGTTATTTCTTTCCCTTGGGATTTTATCCTTAGAGGTTTCTAAAAACTTGAATTATATCTCAATTTGCTTGCTAAAGTTAACAATAGGCAACCCTTGCCTTGATTTCATCAAATTTTCACATGATATATTTTGTGGAATGAGAAGAACTTAAGACATCGGACATCTAGTTTGAAAACCTAATAAAAGAAAGTGTTTGTGGTAGAACAAATTCATTAAGAAAAGACTCAAAAAAATTGGACCCCACACATGTGTCCCTAATGATTTCATGCAAGATCAAGATCAAAAAACCGAAGGTAAAATCTCTTAGTCTGAAAGATCACCAAAAGGGTCTCTCAACACTATACAAATTTAGACGAAGACTTCTTTTTAACTTCTACAGGAAAGCCTCAAGGAACAATCTCATATTGTACTCATTTTAATATTGTCAGAATCCCAATCTTTTTCGTGAATTTGAACACCTTGTTTAGAGAAAAGCATGTTCTTCAAAACTGAGGTCTAGTAAATAAGTGTCTTTTCTAGGTAAACCTAGGATCAAAATCAAACCTTTATCCATCCTTGAACATCAAACCAAAATCACCTCACCATCATCTTTTGAAAAATATTGAAATTATCCTCCATGCTAGGCTTTTTGGCAAAAAATCAAAATCATCAAATCCTTGAAGCAAAATCCTTGAAATATTTGAATCAAAACATCAAATCATCTTTGGCTAGGTATGTGTAGATGCATCCTTTTGCATATGCTTAGTCAAATTATCAAACCATCTTGTTTAGCTAGGTATATGTAGATGCATCCTTCTTCATATGCTTGGTTAAATTATCATCTTGTTTGAATAGGTGTGGGTAGATGCATCCTTCTACCTACACATATTCAAATTATCATCCTTTGAGAAAATCTACCCCCTAGATAATCATCCAACATCTTAGGGTCTATTTGTTCATAATCCAAAATCAAAGCAAACCAAAATCAAATCAAAGCCAATCCAAAAAATCAAAATCCAAAACAAATCCAAAAGTTCCTAAAAGTCTAGCATCCCCTCAAGATTTCTCAAAAGTTTAGACATACACATCATCCCCATCATATCACCTTTGATCCTTAAAAAAAAATCCTAAAATTTTCTCTTTTGTATCTAAAAGTTAGATCAATCCAAAGAATTAGAGATTCATCTACCATATTCTTGAAAGTTGATCTCTATTTTATGGTGCAAATTAGATCTCAACACAAGAGGAACATGGAAGCCAACAAAGAAACATCCACTTCGAGTGATCTAAGCCAAAAAAATTCTGAAATAAATCTCATTGGATTGAGCAATCCTCTAACTAACATTCCTTCATCATCAAATCAACAAGAGGAAGCCCAAGTGGAGGATCTTACCAACAACCCCTTCGGAATGTCACATGAGGAAATCATTGAAATGGTTCAAAATCTAGATAATCATAAAATTATCAACATCATGATGAGACTCAATCCCTTGCTATACATGCTCAAGTTAGCAAAGAAAGGGGATAAACTCCCCTCCAATTTTGATTTGAGCACTATAGTGGAGCCATCTTTTGGGGTCATGCCCCCAATCTCATCCACCATCCCCATCTCATCTACATCTCCATTCCAAAGCATCACTCAAAACATCCCCCAAATCACATCATCTATTGCTCCAATGCAACCCATTGTCAATAAGGGAAGTACATTTCTCAATGCATTACAAACACATCCCCATGTAAACATTCAAGATTTTGATGCAAATACCATCTTGGGACAATTCGTACCTCAAAACCCATCACATCCATATGTTCCCCTCACCTTTCATGACCCACATGATCCATTGTCATCATTTCGCATAACACCCCAAACTTCTCTTCCCATAACCTCGCAAGGACATAATGATATATTTGGACTCGGGGGCATCTTTTACACTACATCTGCACCATTCCCCCAAGGGAGCTTGCCACTTACATTTCCACCAATTCCACCATTGTCATTAATATCCACATCACCTCTTGGTTTATGAATGCCCCAATCAACAAAATCATATCAACCTACCAAGCATCAACCAAAGTACCATATCAAATCCACAAATCTTGTCATTGATATCACAACAACAGATGGCAACCATCTCGATAATGCAAACCACCACCATCACATCATCAACCACCCCCCTAACATCTCAAAGCATAGTCTCTCAAGGACCAAACACATCGATCACACCATCTACCAATCAAACACCAACCATCAACACAATGATGACTCTCATCACCATAACAAGCACCATTCCAAATCCACCTCCACCACCACCACCACCACCAATCTCCTATACATCAAGACAATAAATTATTGTGTTGCAAGCCACTCAACAAGCTTCCTATCAAAAGACACTCCAACAAGTATAAAAACAAGTCGTACAACTAGCTACTTAGCAAGCTGCTCAAGCTACCCAAGTTGCATTACAAGTACAACAAGCACAACAAGCACAATAGGCTGCACAAGCTCAAGCCTTATTGCAACGACAATAACAACAAGCCACTCAAGCAACGCAAGTTGCACAAGCAGTACAAGCTACTCAAGCCACACAATCTACACAAGCTCAAGCTCAAGTGCATGCTCAAGCACAAGCCCAATGTCAAGCGTAGGTGCAAGCACAAGCATAATATCTTGCACAATAATAAGCAACTCAGCACCAAGCATATCAGCAAGTGCTCAAACAATACCAAGAATAGCAAGAATTAGCCCAATTAGCTACCCAACAACAAGCGTTGTTGGTGCAACAACAAGTGCAACAAGAAGCCCAACATCATGCACTAATAGCATACCAACAACAGGAACAACAAAAATTGAAAGCATACTTGGCTCAACAAAATATGCTAACACCATCCATTAACATACCCACCAATAATGGAACCGCCTCAAAACACTTTCATTCCACCCCTTGATTCACAAAATGATGTCACAACACAAATCAAGTTGCTCTCGCAACAAGTGCTCAACCTTCAATAAGGGAAAACCATGAAAACCCCCAATAACTTGTGCCCTTATCCATTTGACAAGATCCTTGCAATGAAACCATTCCCAAAGGGATTCAAGATCCCTAAATTTGACAAATACTATGGGACGGGAAACCCTGAAGATCACATCAGGGAATTCCAAGTTCATTGCATGGAAGTCGTGTATGACGATACCTATCTGATGCGATTGTTTCCTAGAAGTTTGGCTGGCCACGCCATGGAATGGTTCTCTCACCTTCCTCCTGGCATCAAGACATTCTAAGAAATCATAGATGCATTCATCAAAGACTATGCATGCAATATCACTATGGATGTCAGTCTAGAAGAACTATCATCTTTGAAACAAGGTAAGAATGAATCATTTGCTTCATTCCTACAATGATGGTGATCCAAGGCCAATCAGAGCAAATGGGTCATGCTCAAGGAACAACAAGTGTGCACTATCATATCCAACCTCGACAGAGCCTTGGCATTTCATCTCAAAGTTCAAGGAATCACCACATACGATCAGTTGATTCCCAAGGCGCTCAACACCAAATGAGCCCTTATAACACAACCTAGAGGATCAACTGCATATCCCAAAAAATAGAACAATTGCCCACCCACTAGTTACAACAACAAAGCTTGCACATGGGAAAGAAACAAAAATGTTACCAACAATGGTTTCGTTGATGCCAAAGTTGTCATCAGTTCTCCTTGGAAAAACACACCTGCACCACAACAACCAATCCAAAACCATCATCAAAACAATTATCAAGCTGACACAACATAGTAGCCAAACAATCAAGCAATCAATAATGTCAATGATCAAAGGGGACCACCCCAATGAAATAAGAACTCACCCAAGCGGAAGTACACTACCCATGGGGAACCACTCGAGGTCATCATGAAGAAAATAATAAACAAAAAATCTCATCAAGGCTCCCACATCTGAGAATTACCAAGAACTAGATGTGAAACCTCCTTGGTACAATGAAAATCAGCTCTGTGACTTCCACAAAATCAAAGGGAACACCACTAACAATTTCATGAGATTAAATAACCTAGTACAAGACCTCATTGATCAAAGAATCATAAATGTGGAGCAGCTAACTAGAAATTAGAACCTCAAAATATACATGAAACTAATGCCTAACCACAACAATAAAGGCAACAATAACAATGACAAGGGGAAGGGAACATTCAAAATCATCAATCATGTATATCACCATTTTTCCGCATCCCTGGATGAGTATTGAGCCACTATCAGTATCAAAGGATCTCATGCTAATTGTGGAGTCACCACAAGAGGCAGAAAAATTACCATTGCAAGATCATCCCAGCCAAACAGAGCACCCCCATCCAACCCCAGATCCATTCCCAGTAGTTACAATATCCTTGATCAACTAGAAAGAACCCCAACACAAATATTCATCATGGAGTTGCTAAAAATTTCATCCATCCACAAGAAAATCCTTGAAGAAGCATTGGCTTCATCCACCATCTCCCCAAATCTTGATGTGAACAATTCCAAGCTATGGTTGGAAACATCATCACTTTGAATCTCCTTACATTATTTCACTAGGACTTTCCCACTCAACCATCTCACAACCATGCACTCCATTTAAAGGTCCTAGTGCATAAAAATAAAGTCAAGCGAGTCTTGGTGGATGGAGGTGCAGGCTTGAATATTTGTTCCCTCAAGCTCAATAAGAACCTGAAAATCTTAGAGGATTCCATCGAAAAAGGTAAAGGTATTACAATCAAAGTGTATGATGATCAAGAAAGAGTGTCCCAAGGCACAATCCAAATCCCCATTCAAGTGGGGCCAACTATCATGGAAACCACCTGTCAAGTCCTAGACCTCGACTTTCCTTATAAAATTCTCCTAGGACATTCGTGGATCCATGCAATGTAAGCAGTAGCATCAACCTTCCATCAATGTGTCAAATTCACATATGAATTACAAGAGGTCACCATCCATGGAGATCCTAAACCATTCTCCTATTGCAAGAACCTAGAGGAAAAATATTACAAAATACCTTTAGTGCCTAAAAATGATGGACCATCAACACCATACATTGATCTAGCCACTCTCGCTTACACTTCTACGATAGAGACACTTGCCACTCTCACCATCCCCACCATCTCTGATATCAAAGTTATCATCCAGGACAATGGTTATGGAAACTATATGATTCCCAAAAATTCCTTTGTGGTAAGACAGTTACCACAATCTCCCAGATCATGAGGACGTCTGCAATCAAATGAAGCCTCCACATCTTGAACATCCCCTGAAGAATATCCTAACTTCAAAAGTTGGGGAGATCTTGGCTAAGAAGTCATAGAGGAGGACCCATCACACATCCTATACCAAAATAATAGACCATAAGCTAATCTACCAATGGATGACATAAGAAAATGTTTGCAAATGATGCTCGCAATGGGCTATGATAGTAACCAAAAATTGGGGAAAAAGGACAATGGGCTTATAATACCCCTCATTCCTAAGATGCAAATGAGAAATATTGGCCTCAGATGTACCCCCCCCACCCCGAGTATAACCATACATGGAAAAGATCCCTTAGTTAAAGCATTCAAGACTCCCTGTGAGCCAACACCAGTTGAACTTTGCTTACCTATATCCACTAGACACGTCATAGATAATTTCACTTTTGACATAACTAATGTCTATAGTAGTAGTGATGATGAGGAAGATACCATAATTGACATACCAATACTTTTTGAGAACTCCTCACTCCTTATGATTAGCACCTTATCTTATGAGTCTGAAAATCAAAACCATGAAATTTGTCTAGTCTACCTACAACTCATTGATTATGACCAATGAGGACCACCAATTCTGGACACATTCGAAAATGATAAAGTGCTCTTAGAATTCATGGGACTACGGGATAATATTCCATGTGGGGATCACAAAGTAGGATTCATCATCGAGCTAGATACACATGCATATTATGGGGAAATGATTGAATCCCTCAATCGCAAAAGTGAACAATTGAGAATAATCTCTAGATCCTTGAGTGAAAACCACACTGTGGCACTCTCTAACCCAAAAATAGTAAAAATAAAGGATGCATCCAACGGTGAAAACCTCTATGAGGAACTTGAGGATGGTGGATTCAATCTTCAACTCAGAACTCTTCATTAGGAAACATCAGCGGTCCTAGCAGAAAAATGCAATCCAGTTAATGTAGGAACAGAGGAGACCCCACACGCCACATTCTATGTGGAGTCATTACTATCAGAGGAACAAGAGCTGCTAGCAGCCTTCTTGAGAGAAATACAAGTTAATTTTGCATGGAGCTATGCAGACATGCCTGGGATCGATCCAAAAATTGTGGTCCATCGTCTAGCAGTGTATCCTAAAGCAAAGTTTGTCTGAAAAAAGCTCAGGAAAATGCACCCTCAGATTGCCCTACTACTCAAAATGGAATTAAAGAAGCTACTTGATGCAAGATTCATACAACCAATTTACTACCCTGAGTGGGTATCCAATTTGGTTCTAGTTTCAAAAATAGATGGGAGCATCTGAATCTACACAGACTTTAGGGACTTAAACAAGGCATGTCTAAAAGATGATTTCCCATTGCCCAAATATGACATGATTTTGGACATGACGGTGGGATATGAAATGCTTTCCCTAATGGATGGTTTCTCGGGATACAACCAGATAATGATTGCTAAAGAAGACCAATGCAAAACAACCTTCACTTGTCCATGGGGGACTTACTGCTAGAATATGATGCCATTCGGCTTGAAGAATGCAGGAGCAACATACCAAAGAGCCATGACATTAATCTTCCATGACATGATGCATAAAACTATCAAAGATTATGTCGATGACATAGTAGCCAAATCTAGAAAGAGGAATGATCACATAGCAACCTTAAGTTCCATTTTTGACAAGCTAGAGGAATACAAAGTCCATTTAAATCCAAAGAAGTGCATCTTTGGTGTACAGTTAGGGAAGCTATTGGGATACATACTATCAGTGAGAGGCATTGAAATAGATATAGCAAAGGTAAAAGCAATCCTTGAAATGGAGGCACCCAAAACATTTAAATAATTGAGAGGCCTCCAAGGCATGCTTCAGTCCATCTGAAGATTCATAGCACAACTGGAAGATAAAAAATCCCTTATTCTCACCTACTTCACAAGGGAGTAGTGTACAAGTGGATTGGAAACTGTGAGGAATCCTTTAATAGGATCAAAGAATATCTGCTCACACCGCCAGTCCTCATGTCACCGATCCCAAGAAAGCCATTAATTCTCTATGTGTCAGTACCATAATCAGAATTTGTATGTGAAATTGTTAGTCCTGGTGATCCCTGGTACCATGACATTTATACCTACTTGCAAATAGGGGTTTTACCTGCTGACTTACCTTCAAGCCTAAAAAGAACCTTTGTCAAGAAAGCATCCTGGTTTGTCATCCTAGTAAATACTCTTTACCGTAGGAGCATAGAAGGAACCCTACTACGCTTTTTAAATGTTGAGGAGGCATTGACCGCTTTAACTGAGGTGCATAACGACATATGTGGTTCACACTCGAGTGGAATGACCCTAGCCAAGAAATTGCTGAGGATGGGGTATTATTGGCCTACAATGGAAAGAGAAGCACATGACTACGTCAAAAGGTGCCTACAATGTTAGCAACATGGGCACCTCATCCATGCT
The DNA here is from genome assembly GCA_007258455.2 of Sequoia sempervirens. Classification (NCBI taxonomy): domain Eukaryota; kingdom Viridiplantae; phylum Streptophyta; class Pinopsida; order Cupressales; family Cupressaceae; genus Sequoia; species Sequoia sempervirens. Next base: position 212,980,505 of record VDFB02193867.1, on the reverse strand, counting down.
CCAGCTCAAGAACTTCATCCCATCATCACACCATGGCCCTTTTCGCAATGGGGATTTTATCTCATTGGAAAAATAACTCTTACCTCATCAAATGGCCACAAGTTCATCATAACTGCCACTGAGTACTTTACCAAGTGGGTGGAAGCCATCCCCATGACATATATAACTAGGAAGTGGATATCAAATTTTATCTTCAACTATCTCATTTGCCGCTATGGTTTCCTATAGACCATTATCTTAGATAATGGGACACCTTTCAAGAATCAGGATGTCCACGAATTATGTGAGAAATTCAAAATCCAACATCACTTCTCCACCCCGTACTATCCCCAAGGCAATAACCAAGATAAAGCCACCAATAAAACCATTTTGAAGATCCTCAAGAAAATAGTCAATGACATGTTGTGACTGGCATCTATAGCTAAATCCTACCTTCTGGGCCTATCGAACCAGCATTCACACACCCATTTGTTGGTGTAATTAACTATTTAATTACATTTTCATAAGTTTACTTAGGCATTAATTTAAGTCCTAGGTTGCATTTTATTATCCTTATCTAATTGAGCTATCTTGTAGCTCAAGTTAGGTTTAGGGTTGTGCATGCTTGCCTTTATAAGCAAGCCTCATCTTGTACATTTGTATTATGAATCAATCTTGCATTTGATATAGCAAGCATTCTCGCCATTATCTCTCTCTTGTGGAAGTATTTTAGTCTAGCAACTGATTCCTAGGTATCTAAGATGGTATCGGAGCATTGATTTGTAGCCCCTTCTCAGATTTTTGAGAAAATCATTGTAGGGTTCGTTCGGGATTCCTCGAGGGTATCATGCCTTGAGTTCATCTATGAGGCATTTTGGATCAGATCGGGCTTCACCATTGGATTCAGAGCACTAGAAAAAGTCAGGATTGACTTTTATTTTGTAGATTTTGGCCATCATTTTCCAGATTTGTGAGGGTTTCAAGCTGGAAGTTTTTTTGCAAGTTCTGGAGGTAGCTAATTTTTTGGAGCAGTTTGAACAGAAACGAAGGTCGCCATCGCGTTTGTAGTGGCCAAAAACCCTAAGATCGCCTTTTGTTAAATCAATTTTGGTGAAAGTTGTTTTTGAGGCAAAAAAATTTTTGCCTAGGGGGCCATATAGCCTCCCCAACGTGTAGTCTGAGGCTCAAAAATCGAAAAAAAATTCAAAAACATGTGTTTTTTGGTTTTTGTGCTGGTGCCTCCAATATAAAAGGGCTTCGTTGCCAGGCGGCCACCAGGTGGCCACCGGTTTGCCACCACTGCTGGCGACGCTTGCCCAGTCACCACCCGCCAGAGCTCAGCCCTCACTGGGCCCATTCAACTAGCAGTCAATCTTATTGAAGACCAAGAGCCCTGCGTCCAAACTAGCCAGAAATGGAATATTCCATTGGCAGAGCATATTCCAGCAACGTACAAGGAATATTCTGACAAAAAAAGAATATATCGATCGCCGAACTCTTTTTCCAGTAGGGGGAATTTTTTGCCCCGACAGCCAGATGGCCATCAAATTTTTTTCCGTGAAGTGCTAACATCAGCATGATGTCATCGGCCGTACGGTCCTCTTTGCCCCTCCTAGCCCCAATTTTCCCTAAAGGAGCACTTTTTTTCTTTTTGGTATAACTTAGGCATACGGTATCAAAATCGGGCAAACAAGATATCGCTGGAAAGCTGGTTCCGAGCACTTTCCAGTGGTGTAGGTTATTTTTCAATATTTTTCTATTTATCTAAATTTATTTCTGTTTGAAGTTAGATGTTTATTTTTGGCTTCCGAGCTCATAACTTTTTGCCATGATCTCCAATTTTTGTCTTCTTTACGGCGTTGGAAAGGTATTGAGGAGCTCTATTTTTTTTCAATGCACTTTTTTATGTATCTATCCCAAGTTTATCGTTATTCCAGATTTGTCTCGATGGGTGTTTTGGAGATTACTTGGATGTTTTGGCAGTTGGAAAGGTGAAACTTGAATATTTGTACTTAATTTCAGTACAAAATTATGTTATTTTCTATTTATGCATGTTTAGTATGCTCTCCTTTTACAATAATTGGGTTATTGTAATAAATGAATTGATATAAAGTTCCATCAGGGGTGTTTCTTGCATAATAAATCTAATTAGAGTGTAGTTTTCACTTTGATCTCCATCTCCATCTTGATTTTTTGGCAACTCATATGGGTTATCTGGTTTCTTAGTTTCTTTTGGCCACCTTTTTTGCTATTGCTTGACACATATCGGATTCATTGGTTCACACTTCAGATTGAGAGTCTATGGTTATTGATCTACATTGGTTCAAATCTTTCTCAGTTTGAGGGCCATGTTTTTATGGTTAATGTTCCAGAGTCTTCATGGTACTCCTTCCTATGGAAGAGTTTTAGTCATAGTTTGGCATCGACATCGAGATTCATAGTTTCTAGATTATGTCATCATATCATCTATTGTTGCTTCATAGATTCCAGGGTTGTTCCAGTTTTTCATTTTTCTAGTGTTTTGTGGCATCAGGTCTGCTGTCACATTATTATGATTTTGTTTTTGGTTTCTTATAAATAGAAGTATCTTTCCTTGCTTGTCAGATTGTGGTTCCAGTGTTCCTCCACAATGTTCTTCTAGTGCTTCTTTGCAATAGTCATCTCATTGTAGGGGGGGTTTTGTCCCACTGGGTTTTCCTTCTCCACCTCATCATTGCATTTGTAAATGAGTACCTGATTAGGCCTTGTCTTCGGTATCATCTCTTGCATAATAATTTGCTTCTCCCTAAGTTGCACTTATGGGGGGGTGTTAGTGTAGTTAATATTTAATTACACTTGCATAACTTTACTTAGGTAATATTTAATTCCTAGGTTAATTAATTCTCATCTTTATCTTATTAAGCTATCTTATTGCTCAAGATAAGATTAGGGTTATGCATATTTTCTTTTATAAAGCAAATCATATCTTGTAATTATCAAATTCCTGAATAATATTATGTTGCACATCCTTTTGCAACCTATCTTCTTTTTTTGTTTTTCTCTTCTGTGGAAGGATATTCTAGTTTGCAAATCTGATCTTGGTTTCTAACATGGTATGAGAGCATCTAGGGTTGCAGACTCCTTCCCAAATATGAGGGTTTCATTCTGGCTTGAAGATATTTGTTGGGTGCAGATTTTTCTCATTTTCCTAAAAAAATATTCTTTGAAAATATTTTTTGCGTATTTGTTATCTATAAATTTTGGGAAAATTTATATATTAAATTATCTACGGGTTGTATTTTTTAAGAGGTTTTCATTATTTGCAGGGCTTTCAATTCTCGTTCTGCATTATACACTTCGTCAACCAATATTTTCAGCACTGTAACGCCCTCTATCCACTGTACAGTCTTGTCGACTATCATAAGGCTAGGTACTGACCTGCATCAAATCCCGATCTGCTACATGGTACTCGGTGGATGATACAAGTTCATATCTCTGACCGGTTACATTGCACTACATCCATCAGCCAAGGGTTTATTCGCAGGGTTTTTTGCGGCAAGCATTGTCTTTGTGTATCCTCCATCGGGCTATCCATCACATCGTTGCAGCATTGTGTCTTTTGTACCAGTCGATGCAATCTAGTCAGTACCTTCCTCCTTCAGTGTTCTTTCATCAGCCAGTCTGCACCCTTTATCGGGCATACACATACCTTCTTCAGTGGGTATGCATTCACTAATTGGCCATCGACGTCATCAAAGGACATCAAATCCAGCAAGGTTCATCGGTTATCTTATTAGCTTATCTCCACTTGCATCATTCGACATTTATTGGTACGACTCTGTGATTGCATCGGCATATGTTCTGTTTGATTTTTTGGCGTATTCTCTGTGTCACATCGGATCGCATGTCATCAGTAGATGGTACTTTGCATGGTTTTATATATTAAAAGATTTGTTTAGAAACTTTTGATTAGGTTGACCTCTTCGAATTTTGCATGGCCATATTTTCCCTACTTTTTGGTTAGTTTTTTCAAAAAAGAGGGAAAGTTCTTTTAAAAAGCTTTCTATTGATTTTTTGAAAAAAGTTGACATTTTAGAGATTCTTAAAAGTTTTCTATAAAACTTATTTCTTTCCAAATAAAGAAGGATAAGCCAACAGTCATTAAGCCAAAGATATTTTGCAACATTTTTTCATCTCCAAAGCTGCAACAAAGGAGTTTCTTTTTGATTTTGTGCAGGAATTTGTTGTTCTTCTTTCATCATGGATTTTCCAAAGGTTGTACTTCTAACTCCATTTAATTATCATGAGTGGAAATCTTAGATGGAGTTACTACTGTTAAAGTCGAATTTGCAACAATTCACTTTTGGTCAAGATCCAAAACCCCAAGGAGAAAAAGAGAAAAGAAAATGGTTTGATAGAAGGGATGAAGCTCTTGGTAATCTTCTTACATCCATTTCTCCAGATCTTTGATATCATGTTGTGTCTTTCACACATCCTCATGAAGTTTGGACTACTTTGGAGAGTCTCTTTGGTAAGCCAGACAAGCTAAGGAAATTTAAGTTGGAAAATGAATTTATGGGTCTTAATCCTTTGGATTTTGACGATATCCAAGACTTTTTCTCTAAACTCAACTCACTCAGATTGCAGTTATCACAATGTGGGGTTGTTAAAGAGGATGAACAAATGATACTTTCTATTCTTGCTAAGCTTGGTTCTTCATATTCCGTGTTTGTTTCTACTTTCTATGCTACAATGGATGCTCTTGGCAATGCATATAAAATGCCTTCTCTTGATGAATTTTCTGCACAACTCACAAGGGAACAAGCAAAGTTGATGCACATGGGCACATTGAAGGCTTCAACATCTCAAGCTCTTATTTTGAATGATACAAATGCTTCAAGTGGCAAAGGAAAGAATAATAAAAGGAAACCAAGTCAAATGAGCAAGGTAAAGATTCTCCTTCACATGGAACTCCTGAGTCCTCATCCTCTTCAAAAGAGGAATCATCAAAAAAGAAGAAGTCCAAATGTGCATATTGCAAAAGGTTAGGACATGATGAGCATAGATTTTATAATAAGAAGATTGATGAACTCGCACACCTTCTTCAAAAGAATAACATACAACTACCCTCATTAGTGTTTTCTACTTCTTCACCATCACAATCGGCAGCCCCATCATCATCACAGTCAGAGAACACAACATCCACTTCTAGGCTAATAATATGAAAGGACATGCACTCTTGGCCTCTACAGGTCCTAATTCTCAAGGATGGCTTCTCGATTCAGGGGCATCTCATCATATGGCATCTTCGAAGGATATGTTCTCTTTTTTTGAGCCTTGTAATTCACCTCACATTCTGATGGGTAACAATACATTCATGACGGTAAGTGGGAAGGGTTCTATTGGTATTGGGGAGGGAACTTTCAATGATGTTCTTTGTGTTCCTTCTTTGACCACTAATCTCCTTTCTATTTATCAAATTACTCATGTGGGTCAAGGTAAAATAGTTGAGTTCACTCCTGATAGGGTGTATATAAGGGACTTGGAGACTAGGGACATTGTTGCAATCAGGATGGCTGATCATTCATCTTGAGTATATTCTTTTTCACATTTTGCTTCAAAAGCTGATAATGTTCCTTTGACTCCATCACACACTCCATTGAGTTTGAACCATGTTAGTGAGGAAATTTTTTGTCATCTACACCTTGGTATTTTAGAGACCAGTGCTGAGCTTCCTACTCCTCCACCTCTTGCTTCTTCAGCCATTGTTACTTCTGTTCAGAGGGATAATCATAGTTTTTCAGATCTTGCTTTGTGGGATGATTATTTGATAGGGATTTCTAACTTGTTCCTGGAGTCTCATACTACAGATTTGGAGGATACACTTGAGGGGATTTCTCTCCGCTTTGATGACAGTTTCAACACAACTATTACACCATCTTCTTTGTCTTTGGAGATTGATATTCATAAGTCTCATCCATCACTTGATTTTTCATGTTTCTTGGTTGAGTTTGACCATGATTATGTTGTTGCTCATTCAAGCTTGGAGGCTCCTACTCAGTTTTCAGAGGCATACATGTTGAGAATTCATTCTTCCTCCTTTCAGTTGAATATGGAGTGGCTTCTTCATTAGCTTGTGGATTTGTTTCTTCCTAAGGGAAGATGTGTTGCTTGCAGACATTGGGTCATCTTTTCTTTTCAGACATTCTTCATTGGCTTTGGAGCTTCTTCATCTTGCGGAGGATATCTTATCTCATTACTTCCCTCTTATTGGGGGGTAATTAATTGTATATACATGGTGGATGTAGTCCTTGGGGGGTATCATTGAGTCCTCCATACATCATGTTTACATTTTTCATGCTTGTTTTTTGTTTTGTTTTCTCTTTTTTGGAGAGGGTTTTTCTTCCCACTGGGTTTTCCCCTTTTCTCCGCTTTATGAGAGATTGCATTTTGCATCTGTAAATGGGTACCTAACATGGCCTAGTTGTCAAGACCCATAGTAGTTTGCATTATAATATTCTCCCTAAGTTGCACTTATGGGGGGGTGTTGGTGTAATTAACTATTTAATTACATTTTCATAAGTTTACTTAGGCATTAATTTAAGTCCTAGGTTGAATTTTATTATCCTTATCTAATTGAGCTATCTTGTAGCTCAAGTTAGGTTTAGGGTTGTGCATGATTCCCTTTATAAGCAAGCCTCATTTTGTACATTTGTATTATGAATCAATCTTGCATTTGATATAGCAAGCATTCTCACAATTATCTCTCTTGTGGAAGTATTTTAGTCAAGCAACTAATTCCTTGGTATCTAACATCAATGCCACTCCCTTCTCCCTGATCTATGGATTGGAGGCACAAGTTAGAGAGCTAGTGCTAAAGAAGAATTAGAAGAATGTCCAAAATCCAAATAGAAAAGGAAAATTTGAACTCAACTAGTTGGGACCATTTGTTATTACAGCAAGCTAGAAGGGTAACCTCTGTAGGATCCCATGAACAACTCCCATCCCAAAAAATTTATGCCTAATCTTTCCAGGTATACAACCAAAAAATCCAAAAAATAAATAAATTAGAAAATGTTCTGAAAAAATGGTCACCTTGATGAAAACCTAGTAAACAAGCATCTTGATGACAACAAAAAAATCAAAAATAAAAAAAATTAGAAAATGGATCAAAAAACAATAAAGAGAAAAATGGTCCTCTAGTGAAAACCACTTCAATGACACTTTGGGAAATACCTTGGTGAAAACCTAGAAAACAAGCACCTTGTGTAAATAAGCAGTTTCCATCCACCAGGATCTTCATAGCTTGTTCTGCATCATCCATCCATTTCACATCACATTCCATATCTCATCATCATCCACCCACGTCTGCATCATAGCTTGGTCTTGTGTTCGTCTCATGATCCCTCCTATTACTACTCGACCCATTCTCAAGGTCAGTTTGTCCTACCTTTATTGGAGTAGTCTATTGCACCATGTTGGGGGCATGCTCTCATTAGATTAGATTCATGTACATTCTTGAAGTCCTTAAAATCAAAAAATCAAAAAACATCCAAATCATATCAAAATCCAAAATAGGTCAAAAAGTCAAAAACAGATTCATCTTGTCGAACTACAGGTATTTGAGCCTTGAACATGGGCAAGGTTGATCTTTTGTCATCCCCCAAGACAATTAGGTCAGTCTTTTAGGAATCCATCATAATAAACTGACATTTCATCATGTATATCTTCATTTGTAAATCGATCAAGTTGTTAGTCAAACTACATGGTCTCTACATGTATCACGTAGGCAAGGCTAATCTATTGATCAGCTCTTGAGGCCCCTAGGATAGGTCCTTACGTTAGTCTCTTGGTCAAAATCTCAGAAAACCCCAAAACATTGGAAAATAAAAAATTAAAACATTTGTAAAACCTCAAGAAAAACCAAAAACAGCCTCAAAACATTTTTAAAACTCCAAAAAATCCAAATATTTGAAAAATCCACCCATCTCATCTTGGTATCACCTGAAATAAGTGTCACTCATAATAAATCAATTGTCATCCTCAACCTTTGGTGAAACAATCAGAAACAAGTCTAGTGGATTGAAAGTAAAAACTCAAAATGTCAAAGTCTCAAGTCTAGATCGGTACGTAAGCAAGTTGGTTATCACATCATGTCAATAGCCTATCATCCAATTAGTCCCATATCAAAAATAATCTGATATCATCATGTCCTAGGATGCATCCTTCCTACAATGGACATCAACATCAGGCATCATCGTAAATTAGTCTTGGCTAGGGGTATTGAAGAACATTAGCTTGCTTGTTTACTTCATCTTTATCTTTTTTATTTATTTTATTTGCGCTCATTCCAATGACCTCTCAATGATGTCCAAACAAATGGATTTAGAGAGATAGGAATGGGGCATCGATCATTATTTTTTTCTTTGTTGTGCTTGTTGGAATTTCTTCTAATATAACTTGACGAATACTTGCTTTATTAGGTATGTGTGGAGGGTGTTTTAGATATCTTGTTAACCACATAGGAAGGATTTCCTTTCTATGTTTTGGTCTGAGATGTGTGAAATACCTAAAGTACATCCTAGTAAGGTTTTCATATGTTAGGTGTTAATAAGGATACTCATATCTAATTGTCGAGTCAAAGTCCATCGCACTAAATACAATGTCATCTTGGTTCTTAATACCTTGATGCATCATATTTATGTGTGTTATCAAACATAAGGTAATTGGCCCTTTGAAAATCCTAACTCCTTGGCAAGAAAATCATCATCATCATCATCTCATGTCTTGTCGGAATCTCTTCTCTCTTCCATTTCTTCTTTCTTTTCATGCTAACAAGGTACTATGACAGTTAATCATTTATCACTAAGAATGCATTCATCCTACATCTACAAATGATCAGCACAATGCATATCATATAGAAAAAATTGATCATCTCATAAAGATTTTTAATTCTAAGCATCTCATAATCATATCATGACATTCACATTTCATTATAAACATCTCTTACCTAATCATAGGAAACACAAATAAATCCATCACATTTAAGCATACACATCATCCATTGCAATCATATAACCACCATTACATCACATAAATAGGTCATCATAAGCATAAAGTATAAGCATTTACATAATAATTCATCCATTGCATAAATCATACAAGAAATACATCATCATAAACATGCATATCATCCATCATCCATCCATATCACGTATCATATAGAACATCCCATAAAAACATCGATTATATACATGATCATCACAAATGCATATTGTGTGAACCCCAATCCCAATACCTGCAAAACAACATGAAAAAATACATTAGAAGATGAAATGCAAGCAAGAACAATGATTCCTCAAGAAATTCATTTGAATAGAAAAAGAGATAGAATATGAAATGAAGAACACAATGAAGTTTAAAAGCATATCAAATCCTATTCTAAAGCAAAAAACTCCTAATCTCTTGAGGGAATTGGTGCCAATTTGATGTGAAAATTGGCCCTTTCCCAACTCCAATGATGCAATGGTGATTTGATAAAGAAATTTGATCCACTTTTTTGATGCTTGATGAGTGCTCCAATGGAAAAATATGCATAACCTAGCTAAGATTCAATGATAATGGATGAAATTTTCTAATGATTTGAGCATAGTAAGTTTACTCAAATTGTGGATGATCAAATGAGGAGATTAGCCTCTTATTTATAGATGAGATTGATGGATGAATGTCCAAAATAGAGCAATGTGGGACTAAGAATTAACCAATGGAAAAGTGCCACTTGTCAACCTATGAGTGGATGAAGTATGTGCAAGTTTTGAGGATTGTGCTAATAAATGCATATTTTTGAATTTTGAATTTGTTGAAATGACATGCAAGAGGGAAGGAAGAATACATTGAATGTCACTTGGCTCAAGGCAAAGGACATGTAAGAGAGAGTAAATGCCTTGTTGGATGTACATGTCAACTTGGATTTTGAATTCATACTTGAAGAATATTCCTTAAAAGATGCCTTGTTGAGGAAAATAGAGAGTTAATAAATCAATTAAATCTATTTTCATATGCAAGTGGTAAAAGCTAGAGGATGGGACATGAGGAGAGATTAAATTAATCAAAGTTAATTAATTTAATGAAGGGGTTAAATGATGTGAACTATTTGACTTAAATTTGTGGATTTATTTAAATCAAATATGAGAAGAATGTGATAAGGGATTAATTAAATAAAGATTTTGATTCATTTAATTAAAAGAGATGATGTTAGATTAAACCAAATAAGGTTTTAATTTATTTAATTTAATAGATAAACTTAAGAGATTTAATCAAATAAAATTAATTATTTAATTAAATAGGATAATTAGATCAAAATGGCTAATTTACTTATTGAGAAGAGGTGACTTAATTTAGATAACTTATTTATTTAATTAAGAGAGGAATATTGAAAAATTTAATCAAATAAAAGTATTTGATTAAATGGTTAGACCAAAGGATGATTCAGGACAAAATGATGTTAGTGGTCAGGATTAGATGCACAATGTCAATCAGTACATTTTACGTGTATACATTTTTCCCCTCTTTGAAGCAATGCACTCATTGCGTTGGTTCAAAGAATAAACGGTCTCGATCAAAGCCAAAAAAAAATTGTTTTCAAAATCTTGCCCCATTACTGCTCGGCTAGAGAAAAAATGCCAACATATTGCTCCCTCGAGAGATTGGACGAAAATTTTGATTTTTAGGTGATCTCGTGAAAAAAGAGGACAAGGTGCCTAACAGGTCCAAAAAGGCTCCAAGAGGCCAAAAATGTGTCTAAACGCAATAAAACGATGTAAAACAGACCTCAACTAGATAAAAATAGGTTCAAGGGTCCAAAAGCCTAGCAGGATAGCCAATTAGGGTGAAAAAAACTTAATTTTCAAGCTTAAAAAGGCTCTGACGGATCACTTTCAATTCATTTTCACACATAGCCCTCTAGCAACTTTGAGATTTGAGCTCTAACCTCCTGACGATATGGCACAATGACAGCTCTCGATGCACATTTCTTTGTGAGTCCAGACATACCAATGGCCACCCGGCATTGGGGTACCGGTAAGTGATCCTTACTTGAGCTTTATTTCTCATTTTTTTGTGTTCATTTAATGCATTTAGAGTTAGATATTTTGCAGCGGCACTATATAGCACTACTCAAAAATCAAACTGTGCCACTTGGTGTCAAATTGTGCCATGGTGGTGGAGTTTGGAGTTTCAAAATAAATTTTAAACTCTGACGCTCACACCCCCACTAGTGGGGTTATTTCAAAGTATGACGTGGTGGCGGTCCACCAAACAAGAATCTTTTCAAACTATGCCACTTGGAAAAAAGTGCACTGTGGTGATGCGCTTTCAGTATTTTGTGTCCCAGCATCACAGTTTGATAAAAAATCAAACCACAACGCCTTCATGGATAGTGACACTGGAGTGATTCTTTGGATGCTCGACTTGAATTTTTTGAATTTTTTTAACATGGTGATCCTTCCTGATGCAGGACATGGCAAGGGAGCTCTATTCTCGAGAGCATAGGTCACAGGAGCTCTTCAGTTACTTGTGAGACCTCAGTGATAGAGAGTAGGATCAATTATGAGACATGGGGTTGTGGCACATTACATACGCAACGCTTGAGCATACCCACCTTGGGATGATGTCAGCACTTGTCGAGATATGGCATAGCGAGACCTCGTATTTCAACCTTCCTACTGGCGAGGCCACCATCACCTTAGAGGACGTGCGGCGCATTCTGAGATTGTTGATTCATGGTCAGTATGTTATTTTTGACATGGATGTCAGGTGAGACGCTTGCCATACAGTCCTCACCACAGAGGACATTATTTATTGGAAGGGTTAGATTGAGGTTGAGCATCACAGCGCCCTAGCCTCTCCCTTCCATTTAGTTGTTACAGCTATCATTTTAGGTCTCATTGCCCCAGATCGACGAGGCTGGTACTTTAGTCTTGGTTGGGGACTCTGTTGGGAGTGCATGGTGATGTGTGACATGCCTACTCATTTTGATTGGGGGCCCATTCTTCTTGCTTCACTATATAGAGATTTACATGAGTATGTCTACCTCGATGGCAGAGCACTTGGGGCATGTGTGACACTTCTCCACGTATGGGCATGGGAGCACATCACTATTCTTCAGCCGCGCGTCGTGGCAATACAGATGGGGCCTAATGATCCCTTCATGTGGCATTACAGAGGTGGTGTGTCCTTCACACACATGGGCGAGCACAAGATTCCCTACTGGAGGAGATTCCTAGATGAGATGCAAGCTTTCACATGGTGCCCATACCTTGGTCGGCTCAAATGGGCCAACGATGCAGATCATATTTTTTTTGCCCACTAGGACCAATTCATGCAGGGGCAAGAGCATACCATGGTGGAGAGATACCTACTTGGGCATGTTCAACGACAGTTTAGCAAGCCATAGGACTAACTAGACGATGATTATGTGGTCATATTCTCCTACACCATGTCACAAGCTTCATGGGGTCAATATATTCCTACTTCAGAGGCCGTGGACAACTTTAGATAGTTGGTTGCTCAAGCATGGGTTTACGATTAGGGGCCTATGGATCCAGGCATTACACAGGCATACAAAGACTAGTTCCAGCCTCCCCTATGGTTGACAGTTCCAAGAGCAGTCCTCGTTTGGCGGTGGATGAGGGGTAGAGGGGGAGGACAAGGACGGAGAGATAGTGCATGGCCGGATTAGCCGGTTAGGCCCTAGTTCAGCTAGGTCAGACTAATGTACAGATGCAGGATTAGTAGCAAGTGTTAGCTAGGCAGCAGGAGCAGGCAGGTGCACTGCCATGAGTCGAGGGTGAGGATTAGCCTCGCGTGCAGCCTACACGAGTACAACCAGTAGGGCAGCCGAATGCTAGAGATGTACTGATAACACAGTTGCAGGGTCAGGTTTAGATCTTGATAGGGGAGAGAGATCAGGCCAAGACTGAGAGAGACTAGGCCAGGGCCGAGAGAGACCGGGCCATTTTGCAGAGGCAGGCTGCAAAGCTACAGGCGGCCGCAGAGATGGGCTGACAACAATAGTTAGAGAGCATTGTAGCCTCCTACTCTTAGAGCACAATTTCCATTTGGTCATACAGGGAGGTCATCTAGGAGGCAGATTATTACCACATGCACTATCAACAGACCGTTCCTAGGGCAGAGTGGGCCCCAAACTACTTGTAGCAGACCAACCATAGACTAGCAAAGGGTCAAGGTGACAGGGGCAAGGGCAACAGATAGGATGGGTAGATCTTGTTTTGATCGAGATGATACTTTTCGTGCCTTATGGGCTCCTTTTTGATAGCCCGATGGGCCTTTTTGTACTTATTGACACACATGTATAGTGATCCAACTATTTTGTACTATGACAATTACCCAATGATGATATATATGAGATGACAATTTTGTTATGATGTTATGTGTACCACTTATTTATGCATTTTATGGATGATTCTATTTCTATATGCTATTGCAATGATGATGTGATGGATGCATTTCTTTCTAATGATGTATGCATTATGACTAGATCTTATATAATGATGTTTTATTCATGATATGTAGATGGATTTATATGATATGAAATGTGAATGGATGATGATGTGCATTTATAATTTATATATGATGATCTATTTATGTTGATGCAAATGATAATATATGATATGAAATGTAATAAGAAAAATGATATGGAGATAATAATATGTGAACCATGCTTATAAAATGATTGTGGATGGATGTATGCTTTGCATGTAATGGATTTTTTATGTTCCTATTTATGCTTATAATGGTATGGAATGATTTATGTAATGAACTGTAAAAAAAGATTGTGATGCTACTTATGAAGTGATCTATATATTAATATGGATGATTAATGGATGATATAATGCAATGGTTGTGTTTTATATGATATGTATTGATGATGTGAATGAGATGCTTTTAAGATGCTTAGAATAACAAATATTATCCTAAACATGTTAAATGAGAATGTAATGTATGTGATGCTTTTAATGTGATGTGATGTAATATATGAAATGATATGTTAATGCAAAGTGGGATGATGATGTTTTAATGCAAAATGAACGTAATGTGGGAGATGACTTTACAATGTTTATGTGATGTGAATATGCAATGTATTATCTATAATGCTTATGTACCTATTATGTATGATTATGCAGTAGGTGGTAATGTGAAATGGTTATGAAATGTTTATGCACATGAATGTTATGCGATGGTTCATGTGATGAATGCAATGTTAATGAGAAAAGGATGTGCTAATTTATGGAAAATGCTTATAATAACATGTTATATGATGATGGAAATGCAATGCATGTGCTTCCTATATGATATGTTGATGCAATGTGCTAATGATTTGTGGATGCAGGATCAATGACGATGACGACGACAATGATGATGATGATCAACTGCCATATTACCTTGTTAGTGTGATTAGCAAGAAGGAATGAAAGAGAAGAAGCCATTTCAACAAGACACAAGATGATGAATATGAAAATGATGATGATTACTTGCCGAGGAGTTGGTATTTTCAAAGGGACAATTTTCTTATGTTTGATAACATACATGGTACAATGCCTCAAGGTATAGAGAACTAGGATGGTGTTGTACCCAATGTGATGAACTTTGACTTGATAGTTAGATAGGAGTATCTTTGTTCACACCTAACATATAGAGAACTTGCTAGGATGCACTTTAGAAGTTTCAAACACCTCGAGCCAAAAAATGGAAAGGTATAACCTATCAATGAAATAGTCAACAAGTACTTTCCCAAAACACCCACCATACATACTTAACAAAGCAGGTATTCACCAAGTTATATTACGAGAATGTCCAACAAGCACAACAGACAAAAGATAATGAACATTGCCCCATTCCTATTTCTCTAAATCCTCTGTTCAGATATCATCGAAAGGTCCTTGGAATGAGGGAAATAAGATAAGTCAAAAGAAAAAGATAAAGTAAAAAAACAAGTTATTGACACAGAGAGTTGACCAACTTGTTTATGTACTAACTTAGACCTGAGACTTGACATTTTGAGTTTTCACTTTTAACCTGCTAGACTTGTTTCTAATTATCTTACCAAAGGTTGAGGATGACGATCGTTTATTATGAGTGATGTTATTTCGGGTGAAAGCAAGATGAGACAAATGGATTTTTTCAAATATTTGGATGTTTTTAGAGTTTTGTAATGTTTTGAGGTTGTTTTTGGTATTTTTTGAGATTTTCAAATGTTTTGATTTTCAAAATTTTCCAATGTTTTGGGGTTTTCTGATATTTTGACAAAGAGACTAACCTAAAGACCTATCCTAGGGGCCTCGGGGGTTGATCAACATATTAGCCTTTCCTACGTTATATACGTAGAGACCACGTAGTTTGATTAACGAGTTGACTGATTTACAGATGAAGATATACATGATGAAATGTCAGTTTATTATGGTAGACTCCTAAAGGAATGACCTAAGTGTC
Source organism: Sequoia sempervirens (assembly GCA_007258455.2). NCBI lineage: Eukaryota > Viridiplantae > Streptophyta > Pinopsida > Cupressales > Cupressaceae > Sequoia > Sequoia sempervirens. The sequence continues at coordinate 212,965,037 of VDFB02193867.1, read as the reverse complement.
TCAGGGGATGATCAAAGATCAAACTTGCCTACGTTCAAGGCTCAGAGACTCATAGTTCAACAAGACGACTTTTTTTTGAATTTTTGACTGAATTTTTGACCTGTTTTGGGATATTGAAATGTTTTGAATCTTTTTGGATTTTGTTTCTTTTTTGATGTTTTTGGATTTTCTAATGTTTTTACCTTAAGAACATACACAAATCTGATCCGATGAGAACATTCCCCCAGTGTGATGCAATAGACTACTTCGATAAAAGAAAGACAAATTGACCTTGAGGATGGGTCAAGTAGTACTAGGAGGGATCATGATACAAACACAGGACCAAGATATGGTGCAGATGAGGGTGGATGAGTGATGGATGAAGATCTGAATATGATGGATGATGAAAAACAAGCCATAAAGATCCTGGTGGATGGAAAATGCTTATTTACACAAGCCGCCTATTTGCCAGGTTTTCACCAAGGTACCTGTCCAAAGTGCCATCAAAGTGGTTTTCACTAGAGGATGATTTTTCTCTTTACTATTTTTGATCCTTTTTCTAATTTTTTTGGATTTTTTGCTTTTTTTTAATTTTTTCTTGTCACCAAGACACCTGTTTGCCATGTTTTCACTGAAGTAACCATTTCTTCAGGACATTTTCTGATCTTTTTGATTTTTGGTTCTATTCATTAGGCATAAAACTTTTTGAGATGAAAGCTATTCATGGGCTCTTGTAGAGGTTCCCCTTCGGGTGTTGATAATTTATATGCCCCTGACTTATAACTTGTTGTGATAACGAATGGTCCCAACCAATTGGGTTCAAATTTTCCTTTGTTGCTTAGGTTTGGTACATTCTTTTGATTCTCCTTTAGTACTAGTACTCTTCATCCGTGATGAGGTTTTGTAGTGATATTCTAAGTGATGAGAGCTCGATCTCAATGGGGAGTACTGCTTCTGATCCGTAGATCAGGGCGAAAGGGGTGGCACCTATGGGTTTGTAGATGTTAGTTTGATAGGCCCAGAGGGTGGGATTGAGCTACAGATGCCAATCACGGCCTATGTCATTGACTGTTTTCTTGAGGATTTTCAAAATGGTTTTATTAGTGGCTTCTACTTGGCCATTGCCTTGGGGATAGTATGGGGTGGAGAAGCAATGTTGGATTTTGAATTTTTCACATAAGTCATGGACATCCTAATTTTTGAATGGTGTCCCATTATCTGAGATAATGGCTTGTGGGACACTATAGTGGAAAATGAGATAGTTTAGGATGAACTTTGATATTTTCTTCCCAATTATATACATCATGGGTATGGCTTCCACCCACCTAGTAAAATACTCTGTGGTGGTTATGATGAACATGTGGCCATTAGATGAAGTAAGCATGATTTTTCCAATGAGATTGAGTCCCCACTATGAAAAGGGCCATGGTGTGATGATGGGATGAAGTCCTTGAGTTGGAGCATGGATGAGGTCCCCATGTTGCTGACATTGTAGAAACCTTTTGAAATAGTCATGTGCCTCTCTTTCCATTGTAGGCCAATAATACCCCTTCCTCAGCAGTTTCTTGTCTATGGTCATTCCACTTGAGTGTGAACCACATATACCGTTATGTACTTCAGTTAGAGAGGTTAATGCCTCCTCATCGTTTAAGTAGTGCAGTAGGGTTCCTTCTATGCTCCTACGATATAGTGTATCTCCTAGGATGACGAATCGAGAAGCCTTTTTGACAAAGGTTCATTTTAGGGTTGAGGGTAAATTAGCAGGTATGACTCCTATTTGAAGGTATGTATAAATGTTATGGTAGCAAGGATCACCAGGACCAATGATTTCACACACAAATTTTGATTCTGGTACCTTGAATGCGAGCACGAGAAGCTACTCTATCAGGAATTCATATTTTGGAAAGTTGTGGGGGATGTCCAGTAAGGATCCAATTATTGCCATGGTATTTGTTGCTCTATTGTTGGCTCTGGGAATCTGCTCAAATGTGATTTCGATGAAGGATTCCTTAAGAGTCTCCACCAATTTCTTGTATGGAGTGAGCTTATCGTCCTTGGTCTAGTACTCATCATTCACTTGGTTTATTATTAATTGAGATTCTCTGTATACTTTGAGACCTATAATGTTCCACTGCACTGTTAATCTGAGACCTATGGTTAAAGCCTTGTATTCTGCAATGTTATTGGTGTAAGGAAATGCTAGTTTATAGGACCCTGGTATGCAATCCCCTTGTGGGGTTATAAAGAAGACATCGACTCCTGATCCATGCTGCGTGTATGAGCCATCAAAGTAGAGTTTCCAGTGGTCAGTTACGTTGAGATTGAAAATGGATTCGTCTGGAAACTCTGAGATGAGAGGATTCTCTGAATAGATTGGTACTTTTGCAAGCTGATCTATAATGACTTGGCTTTTGATAACTTTCTGCTCCACATATTCAATGTCGTATTCTGATAGTATCATCATCCATTTGGCCATTCTTCCAGTCAGCATTGCCTTTGACAGTAAGTACTTGAGAGGGTCGATTTTGGTGATGAGTTTTATTTTGTGTGCCAACATGTAATGTCTGAATTTCTGTGATGCAAATACTACTGCTAGACATGCTTTCTTGATGAATGAGTAGTTTAGCTCATTCCCAACCATTTTTATGTTGATGTAGATGGCCCTTTCTATTCCATTTTCATCATGTTGAGCTAAGAGAGCTCCAAGGGCTGCTATTGTTGCTGACACATAGAGAATTAATGGTTTTCTTGGGATTGGTGGCATTAGGACTGGTGGTGTAAGTAGATATTCCTTGATTTTATTGAAGGCTTCTTCACACTTGTTATCCCATTTGTACACTACTCCCTTGTGGAGTAGGTGAGAGTATGGGTTTTGTTTGTCTGCCAGTTGTGCTATGAACCTTCAAATGGATTGAAGCCTACCTTGGAGACCTCTTAATTGCTTTAATGTTTTAGGTGCCTCCATCTCAAGGATTGCTTTTACTTCTATTGGATCTACCTCAATACCTCTCATTGACACTATATACCCTAGCAGTTTTCTTGATTGTACGCTGAAGATGCACTTCTTTGGGTTTAATCTGACTTTGTACTCCTCCAGCCTGTCAAAAATGGCACTTAGGATTGCTATGTGATCCTTTCTCCTTCTGGACTTGGCTAGAATGTCATCAACAAAATATTCGATAGTTTTGTGAATCATTTCATGGAAGATTAACTTCATGGCTCTTTGGTATGTTGCTCCTGCATTCTTTAAGCTGAATGGCATCATATTCCAGCAGTAAGTCCCCCATGGACAAGTGAAGGTCGTTTTGTGTTGGTCTTCTTTAGCAATCATTATCTGGTTATATCATGAGAAACCGTCCATTAAGGAAATTATTTCATGTCCCATCATCATGTCTATGATCATGTCAATATTGGGCAACGGGAAATCATCTTTCGGACATGCTTTATTCAAGTCTCTGAAGTCTGTACAGATTCTGATGTCCCCATCAAGTTTTGAGACAGGAACCAAGTTTGACACCCATTCTGGATAATCTATTGGTTGAATGAATCCTGCATCTAATAGCTTCTTTAGTTCCATTTTTACCAGCAGGGCTATCTGAGGGTGCATTTTCTTGAGCTTTTTTCTAACAGGCTTTGCTTTTTTGTATACTGCAAAGTGGTGAACCACAATTTCTAGATCAAGCCCTGGAATATCAGCATAGCTCCATGCAAATTTTCTCTATCTCTCTCTTATGAAGGCTTTTGGGAGCTCTTGTTCTTCTGATAGTAATGATTCTACATAGAATGTGATGTGCGGGGTTTCCTCTATTCCTAGGTTGACCGGATTGCATTTTTCTGCCAAGACTGCTGATTTTTCTTGATGAAGAGCTTTGAAAGGAAGATTGAATCCCCCATCCTTAGGTGCCTCGAAGAGGTTTTCACCATTGGATGCATCCTTTCTTTTTACTTTTTTTTGGTCAGAGAGTGCCACAGTGTGGTTTTCACTCAAGGACTTAGATATTATTCTTAATTTCTCTCTTTTGTGACTGAGGGATTCAATCGCTTCCCCATAATAGGCATGTGTATCTAGCTCAATTATGAACCCTACTTTGTGATCTCCACATGGAATTTTATCTTGTAGTCCCATGAATTCTGAGAGTGCCTCATCATTTTCGAATGTATCAAGAACTGGTGGTCCTTGTTGGTCATAGTCAATGAGTTGGGGGTATACTAGGAGGATTTCATGATTTTGATGGTCTGATTCAAAGGATAAGGTGCTAATCATGAAAAGAGTGGTATCCTCAAATAGCCTAGGGATGTTGGTCATGGGATCCTCATCGTCACTACTACTACAAATGTTGGTTATGTCAAATGTGAAGTTATCTATGACATGACCTATAGATACTGGTAAGCATAGTTCAGCTGATGTTTGCTGAGGAGGATTTTTTACCTTTCTAACTGGAGGACCTCGGCCATGTATGGTTATACTCGAAGGGGTACATCTGAGGCCAAGATTTCCCATTCACATCTCTGGAATGATAGGTATTATAAGCCCATTGTGAGCATCATTTGTAGACCCTTGATTTTGTCATCCATTGGTAAATTAGCTACTGGTCTCTCATCTTGGTATAGCATATGAGATGGATCTTCCTCAATAACTTCTTGGCCAAGATCTCCCCAACTTGTAAAGTTGGGATAGTCTTCAAGAGATGTTTGAGATGTGGAGGCTTCATTTTCTTATAGACATCCCCCTTATCTAGGAGATTGAGGTAACTCTCCTACCACAAAATAATTTTTAGGGATCATGTAGTTTCCACAACCGTTATCTTGGATGATGACCTTAATGTAAAAGATGGTGGGAATTGCAGGAGTGGCAAGTGTCTATGTTGCAGAAGTGGAAGCAAGAGTGGCAGGATCAATGTATGGTGTAGATGGGCCCTCATCATTTTTTGGTACTTGGGGGATTTTATAGTACTTTTCCTAAAGGATTTTACAATAGGAAAATGGTTTGGGATCTCCATGGATGGTAACTTCTTGTCCTTCATGTGTGAATTTGACACATTGATGGAAAGTTGACACTACTAATTGCATTGCATGAATCCATGGATGTCCTAGGAGGATGTTATACGACAAGTTGAGGTCCAAGACCTAACAAGTGGTTTCCATGATAGCTAGCCCTACCTGAATAGGAATTTTGATTGTGCCCTGGGACACTCTTTCTTGATCATCATATGCTCTTATTGTGATACCCTTTCCTTTGTAAATAGAATCCTCTGAGATTTTTAATTGTTTGATGAGCTTGAGAGAACAAATATTCAAGCCTGCACCTCCATCCACCAAGACCCTTTTGACTTTTCTTTTTTTTACTAGGACTTCTCAGTGGAGTGCACGGTTATGAGATGGTTGGGCAGGAAAGTCTTGGTCAGAGAATGTGAGGAGATTTGGCCTAATGATATTTTTGACCATAGCTTGGAATTGTTTCGCATCAAGATCTATGGGGATAGTGGATGAAGTCAGCACTTCCTCAAGGATTTTCCTATGGGAAGATGATATTTTTAGTAACTCCATGATGGAGATTTGGGCTGGCGTTCTTTTGAGTTGATCTAGGAGATTGGGGTAACTCTCCTACCACAAAATAATTTTTAGGGATCATGTAGTTTCCACAACCGTTATCTTGGATGATGACCTTAATGTAAAAGATGGTGGGAATTGCAAGAGTGGCAGGTGTCTATGTCGCAGAAGTGGAGGCGAGAGTGGCAGGATCAATGTATGGTGTAGATGGGCCCTCATCATTTTTTGGTACTTGGGGGATTTTATAGTACTTTTCCTAAAGGATTTTACAATAGGAAAATGGTTTGGGATCTCCATGGATGGTAACTTCTTGTCCTTCATGTGTGAATTTGACACATTGATGGAAAGTTGACACTACTGCTTGCATTGCATGAATCCATGGATGTCCTAGGACGATGTTATACGACAAGTTGAGGTCCAAGACCTGACAAGTGGTTTCCATGATAGCTGGCCCTACTTGAATAGGGATTTTGATTGTGCCCTGGGACACTCTTTCCTGATCATCATATGCTCTTATTGTGATACTCTTTCCTTTGTCAATAGAATCCTCTGAGATTTTTAATTGTTTGATGAGCTTGAGAGAACAAATATTCAAGCCCGCACCTCCATCCACCAAGACCCTTTTGACTTTTACTTTTTGTACTAGGACTTCTTAGTGGAGTGCACAGTTATGAGATGGTTGGGTAGGAAAGTCTTGGTCAGAGAATGTGAGGAGATTTGGCGTAATGATATATCTGACCATAGCTTGGAATTGTTTCGCATTAGGATCTATGGGGCCAGTGGATGAAGTCAGCGCTTCCTCAAGGATTTTCCTATGGGAAGATGAGATTTTTAGTAACTCCATGATGGAGATTTGGGCTGGTGTTCTTTTGAGCTGATCAAGGATGTTATATCCATTGGGGATAGATCTAGGTGTAGAGACTCTGTTTGGCTGGGATGATCCTGCGATGCTAACTTTGTCGCCTCTTGTGGTGACTCCACAATTGACATGGGCTCCTTTGATGGTGATGGTAGCACAGTAGTCATCTAGAGATGCAAAAACGTGGTCATACACATGATTTACATTCTTTAAGGTTTATTTCCCCTTATCCATGTTATTATTCCCTTTATTGTCATGGTTAGGCATCAGATTCGTGTATATCTTAAGGTTTTGGTTTCCTGTTGGTTGTTCCATGTTTATAATTCTTTGATCGATGAGATCTTGAATTATGTTTTTTAGCCTCATACAACTATTTGTGGTATGCCCTTTGATTTTATGGAAGTCATAGAGTTGATTCTCATTATACCAAGGAGGTTTGACATCCGTTTCATGGTAATTCTCATAGGTGGGTGCTTTGATGAGTTTTTCATTTATCAATTTCTTCATGATGACTTCAAGTGGTTCCCCAAGAGCGGTGTACTTTCACTTGGGGTAATTCTTGTTCCATTGGGGTGGTCCCCTTTGGTCATTCACATTGTGAATTGCTTGATTATTGTTTGGTTATTGTGTTGCTTGATGATTGTGGTGTGGGTGTATTTTGGAAAGGGGCACTGACAACCACTTTGGCATCGACAACACCATCATTGTTAACATTTTTTTTAATTTCCCATGTGCGAGGTTTGTCATTGTAATTGGTGGGTAGGTGGTTGTTTTGTTGTTTGGGGTATGAAGTTGATCATGTGGGTTGTGTCATAAGGGCTTGTTCGATGTTGAGCACCTTGGAGATCAACTAGTCATATGTGGTGATCCCTTGCACCTTGAGATGGAATGCCAAGAGGCCGTCAAGGTTGGATATGATGGTGCAAAATTTTTGTTTCTCGTGCATGGTCCATTTGCTCCGATTGGCTTTGGATCACCATCATTGTAGGAATGAAGTGAATGATTCATTCTTACCTTGTTTCAGAGCTAAGAGTTCTTCTAGACTGATATCCATTGCAATGTTGCATGCGTAGTTTCTAATGAATGCATCTATAATTTCTTGGAATGTTTTGATGCATGTAGGTAGGTGAGAGAACCATTCCATAGCGTTGCTATCCAAACTCCTAGGAAATAGCCACATTAGATAAGTATCGTCGTATGTGACTTCCATGCAATGAACCTAGAATTCCCTGATGTGATCTTCAAGGTTTCCCGTCCCATGATATTTGTCAAATTTGGGGATCTCAAATCCCTTCGGGAATGGTTTCATCACAAGGCTCCTATCAAATAGATATGGACACAAGTTGCTTGGTGTTTTTGTGGTTCGCCCTGATTGAAGATTGAGCACTTGTTGTGAGAGCAACTTTATTTGTGTCGTTACATCGTTTTGTGGATCAGGGGGTGGGATGAAGGTGTTATGGGGTGTTTCAATTGTGGGTTGGATGGGTGGGTTGTTTGGTGTGTTGTTTGATGGTATTTTTACATTCTATCGAGCTAGGTATGATTGCACTTTCTATTGTATAAACAACGCTTGTTGTTCTTGTTGTTGTTGCGCTAAGATTTCTTATTATTGAGCCCGTTGTTGTGCTTGTTGTTGCTCCAACAACACTTGTTGTTGGGATACCAATTGAGCTGCTTCTTGCTGCTCTTGATATTGTTTTATTGCTTGCTGATATGCTTGTAATTGTGTTGCTTATTTTTGTGAAAGAAATTGTGCTTGTGCTTGGGCTTGTTGTGCTTGATATTGGGCATGCACTTGAGCTTGAGCTTGGGCTTGTGCCACTTGTTCTTGCAATAGAATTTAGGATTGGGCAACCTTTTGGGCTTGTAATGCGGCTTGGGCTGCTTGAGCAGCTTATTTTTTTTGTTGCAATAAGGCTTGGCCTTGTGCGGCCTGTTGTGCTTGTTGTGCAATTTGGGCGGCTTGAGCATTTTGTGCTACTTGTGCGGCTTTTTGGGTAGCTATTTGTGTGGCTTTTTTTTTTGCACTTGCAAGAATTCCTTTTGATAAGCAGCGTGTTGAGCGACTTGTAATGCCAAGTTGTATTGGCTTGATAAATTGGAGTTTGGTGGTGGTCGAGGTGGTGGTGTATTCAGAATGGTGCTTGTGGTCATGGTGGGGGTGGTGGTGAGTGGTGATGTCTTGTTGGTGGTTTGAGTGGTGGATGGTGCAATCGATGTGGTTGGTCCTTGAGAGCCCATGCTTTGAGATGTTAGGGGCGTGGTCAATGATTTCGTGATCACTTTTGTAGTTGTCATCTATTGTTGCGATATCGATGACAAGTTTTGAGAGTTTGGCGTGATGCTTTGATTGGTGTTTGGAATGTTGGTTTGATTTTTATTGATATTTGGTAAATGTGGGAGTCCCAAGCCAAGTAGAGGTGTGGATAATGGTGGTAATGGTGGAAGAGGTGAAAATGTGAGGGGTGTGAGTTCTTGAGAAAATGATATGGTGTCGAAAATGCCCCCTGGTCCGAACATGTCACCCTCTTCTTGTGAATTTGTGAGGAGACAAGTTTGAGGTGTTTCGTGGAAGGATGATGATGATGGATCATTAGGATTATGGAAAGTGAGAGGGACATACTTATGTAATGGATTTTGGGGTATGTTTTATTCCAAAATGGTATTTGCATCCAAGTCTTGGTTGTTGACAAGGGGGTGTCTTTGAATAGCATTAAGAAATGCATTTCCCTTATTAACATTGGGTTGGGTTGGAACAAAAGATGTGATTTGTGGAATGTTTTGAGTGATGATTTGAGATGGAGGTGTATATGAGATGGGGAGTGTGGATGAAATTAGAGGCATGACCTCCAAAGATGGCTCCACTATGGAGCTTACGTCGAAATCGGAAGGTAATTTGGCCCCTTGTTTTGCTAGTTCGAGCATGTATAGTGAAGGGTTAAGCCTCATCATGATGTTGATGATCTTATGGTTTTCTGGATTTTGGAGAATTTCGGTTATTTCTTCATGTGACATCCCAAAGGTAAGATCTTGAATTTCCTCTTGTGGACTTTGTGATGATGAGATAGTCAAAGGATTTCTTGATTCAGCAAGATTCATTTCGGCATTCATTTGGCTTAGGTCACTTGAAGCGGGTGTTTCTTTGTTAGCTTCCATGTTCTTCTTGTATTGAGATCTAGTTTGAACCATGAAACAAGGATCAATTTTCAAGAATATGGGATATGAATCTCTTAATTCTTTGGATTGATCTTATTTTATGCACAAAAGAGAATTTCTTAGGATATCTTGAGGATCAAAAGGTGATATGACAATGATGCAAGAGATGGATGATGTGGATATTTGATCGTTTGATAAATCTTGAGGGGAATACTAGACTTTTAGGACTTTTGGATATGTTTTGGATTTTGATTTTGATTTTTTGGATTGCCCTTGACTTGATTGATTTTGGTTTGCTTTGACTGAAAAAATAGACCCTAAGATGTTGGATGATTATCTAAGGGGTAGATTTTTCTCAAAGGATGATAATTTGAATGTGTAGGAAGAAGGATGCATCTACCCACATCTATTCAAACAAGATGATAATTTAACCAAGCATATGAAGAAGGATGCATCTACATATACCTAGCTAAATAAAATGGTTTGATAATTTTGATTAAGCATGTGCAAAAGGATGCATCTACACATACCTAGCCAAAGATGATTGGATAAAGATTTCAAGAATTTTGTCTCAAGGATTTGATGATTTTTATTTTTTTGGAAAAGCCTAGCATGAAGGATAGTTTCAAGATTTCTCAAAAGATGATGGTGAGATGATTTTTGGTTTGATGTTTGAAGGATGGATGAAAAAATATTTTGATTTCTTTTGATCCTAAGATGTACCTAAAAAAGACACTTTGTTTACCTAGACCTCGGTATTGAAGAACATGCAATGCTTCTATGGACCTCCATAACTAAAAAGTGGTTTAAATTGAGCATCGGAGTTTGAAATTTATTTTCAAACTCCAAACTCCACCGCGCAATTTTACACCGAGTGGCGCAGTTTGAATTTTCAGTGGTGCTATTTAATACTACCTTTAAACGCATTAAATGAATGCAAATAATATGTGCATCAGGAGTTGTCATTGTGCCATATCGTCAGGAGGTCAGAGCTCAAGTCTCAAAGGTTCTAGAGGGCTGTGTGAAAATGAATTGAAAGTGACCCCTCAGAGCCTTTTTAAGCTTGAAAATTAGGGTTTTTTCACCTTGATTGGCTATCCTGCTACGGTTTTGGACCCTTGAACATGTTTTTGTCCTAGTTGAGGCCTGTTTTACATCATTTTATTGTGAACCCAAATGTGCAAACCCCAATCCCAATACCTGCAAAACAACATGAAAAAACATTAGAAGATGAAATGCAAGCAAGAACAAGGATTCCTCAAGAAATTCATTTGAATAGAAAAAGAGATAGAATATGAAATGAAGAACACAATGAAGTTTAAAAGCATATCAAATCCTATTCTAAAGAAAACAAACTCCTAATCTCTTAAGGGAATTGGTGCCAATTTGATGTGAAAATTGGCCCTTTCCCAACTCCAATGATGCAATGGTGATTTGATGAAGAAATTTGATCCACTTTATTGATGCTTGATGAGTGCTCCAATGGAAAAATCTGCATAACCTAGCTAAGATTCAATGATAATGGATGGAATTTGCTAATGATTTGAGCATAGTAAGTTTACTCAAATTGTGGATGATCAAATGAGGAGATTAGCCTCTTATTTATAGATGAGATTGATGGATGAATGCCCAAAATAGAGCAATGTGGGACTAAGAATTAACCAATGGAAAAGTGCCACTTGTCAACCTATGAGTGGATGAAGTATGTGCAAGTTTTGAGGATTGTGCTAATAAATGCATATTTTTGAATTTTTTATTTGTTGAAATGACATGCAAGAGGGAAGGAAGAATGCATTGAATGTCACTTGGTTCAAGACAAAGGACATGTAAGAGAGAGTAAATGCCTTGTTGGATGTACATGTCAACTTGGATTTTGAATTCATACTTGAAGAATATTCCTTAAAAGATGCCTTGTTGAGGAAAATAGAGAATTAATAAATCAATTAAATCTATTTTCATGTGCAAGTGGTAAAAGCTAGAGGATGGGACATGAGGAGAGATTAAATTAATCAAAGTTAATTAATTTAATGAAGGGGTTAAATGATGTGACCTATTTGACTTAAATTTTTGGATTTATTTAAATCAAATATGAGAAGAATGTGATAAGGGATTAATTAAATAAAGATTTTGATTCATTTAATTAAAAGAGATGATGTTAGATTAAACCAAATAAGGTTTTAATTTATTTAATTTAATAGATAGACTTAAGAGATTTAATCAAATAAAATTAATTATTTAATTAAATAGGATAATTAGATCAAAATGGCTAATTTAATTATCGAGAAGAGGTGACTTAATTTAGATAACTAATTTATTTAATTAAGAGAGGAATATTGACGAATTTAATCAAATAAAAGTATTTGATTAAATGGTTAGATGGAAGGATGATTCAGGATGAAACGATGTTAGTGGTCAGGATCAAATGCACAATGTCAATCATTACATTTTACGTGTCTACACATATCATATGGCATCATATATTAGGTGCATAATATAGATTTGTTAGTCACATAATCATCACATAACACATACATGATTAGAAATATATCAAAAAATAAATGCATCCATACATAGTATATCCATCACATACATCGCAATACCATAACATCATTGCATCACATATAGAAATAAGAACATCCATAATGCAAAATGTAAAGTTAGAACACACCATATCACATCAAAATCATCATCTCATATATCATCAATATACTATCATAGTACAAAATAATAATCAGATCATTGTACATGTGTATGTCAATAAGTACAAAGGCCCATGGGCCTATCAAAAATGAGCCCATAGGGCACAAAAGAATAATATCTCAATCAAAGGAAGCCTAACCCTCCTGGTTGCTTCCCTCACCATCGCCTCTGTCACCATGGCCCTCTATAGGTCTATGATTGGTCCTCTATGAAAAATTTGGAGCCCAGGCTTCTCTCAGTATGGCCTGATGATAATGCATCTAATAATAATCTACCTCCTAGATAGCCTCCCTATATGAATGAAGTGACACTGTGTTGTGAGAGAATGAGGCAGCCATGCTCTCTAACTATTGTCTATAGCCCATCTCTATGGCCGCCTATAGCTCTATGACCCACCTATACAAAATGGCTTGATCTCTCTCGACCTTAGCTTGATCCTTCTCTATCATCAAAACTTGAATCTGGGCCTATAGTTGTAAAATCTATCCATCCTAGGGATTTGACTATCCTACTGGTTGTACTGGTGGGGGCTGCACGTGAGGCTAATCCTCACCCCCACCTCACGGTAGTGTGGAAACCCAATCCTAATGCCCATCCTACCTATGGTCCTAGTCTTACATATGGACATCTGCATGGGGCTGATCAACCTGATCCCTGACTGGTTGATCCTGTACTGGCTAGTCTTGTGTTGGCTGACCTACTGGGGCACTGCCCTCTCCCCACCCTCATCCTTCCCCTCTACCCCTCTCTCTCTTTCAATCGGATGGTGCACCTGGCATTGTAAGTCTTAGAGGTAGTCTGAACCAATCATGATAGGCCTATGTGGTCCCTGGATCGACAACTTCCTGATCATATGCCTATGGTTGGGCCACTAGCTGCCTGAAACTGTCCACTTCCTCATAGGTAGGAATGTACCACCCCCATGCACTCTGCGACACTGTCCTAGCAAAGATGGCCACATATCCATCATTTGGATTATCTTGTGCCTCACCGAACTAGCATTGGAATCTCCCTGACAGATACATCTCTATCATAGTGTGCTCTCACCCCTGCATCAGGCGATCCTGATGGGCAAAGAATAGTTGCTATACATCATGAATCCATCTAGGCTAACCAAGGTAGGGGTGCCATGTGAAAACTTGCATATCATCGAGGACCCTCCTCTAGTGAGGAATCTTGTGCTCCCCTCTGTGTGTGAATGAAACACAACCTCTATAATGCCAGACTGTTGGCTCATCAGGCCCCATTGACACTGGAACAACTTGTGGCCAAAGAACAAAGATATGCTCCCATGCCCATACATGAAGGAGCATGACCCTCACATCAATTTCTCTACCATCCAAATACACGTACTCATGAAGATCCCTATAGAGGGAGGCTAGTAGAACAAGACCCCTTGCGAAACATACCAACCTATCGCGAACCATCCACTCCTAGCAGAGCCCCCAACTAGGACTGAAGTACCAGTCTTGCTGATCTAGAGTGACAAGACTTGGAATGATAGAATCAATCACTAGATGGAAGGGTGACGTGAGTGACCGGTGACACTCTAGCTCTATCTGACCCTCACAAAACACAATCTCATTAGTGGCCATAATGACATAGCATGCCTCTCGTCCAGAATCCATATCATATATAACTTGCCACCTACGTATCAACAACCTAAGGATCTGCCACACATCCTCCAAAGTAAAATTAGCCTCATCGGTCAGAACATGGAAGGACGAGGTCTCATTGTTCCATCTCTTGGCAAGCGTTGACATCATGCCTAGATGGGTCCACACAAGTGGTGTGTAAGCAATATACCACAACCCCATCTCTCCTAGCCACTCTTGCTCTCTATCGGTCAGATCCCGCAAATAGCTGAAAATATCTCGTAACCTGTGCTTGTGAGAATAAACCTCTCTCACCACCTCCTACTTCAAGAAAAGTCATCATGTTAAAATCATCAAGGAAAAATTATCCCGAGCTAATCTCTGCACTCAGAAAACCAACCCAACGTCGCACTCTGTGAAGGTGTTGTAGTTTGAAATTTACAAATTGTGATGCTAGCACCTTCAAAGTCCCAAACTACACCACGAAGGTGCACTTTGCCAAAGCGACACAGTTTATCCTGAAACCCTAATTCTAATGTATGCCATAGTGCCAAAGTTTGAAATTTAGCGTTGCATTTCACGAATGCGTCAGAGTTTGAAGTTTGTTCCCAAACTCTAAACTCCACCATGGCAGTCCATCTTACGATGGTGGTCTAGTTTAAACACTGAGCGTATTTGAAGGTTTGAGTGGTGGAGTATTGAATTTTTCCTAGAAACCTAAGTTTGAAAGCATGAAATACGTGCGTTAAACAAATAACGAAGCTCAAGTTAGGATGACTTACCAGTGGTCCAATGTCAGGAGGTCGCTAGTACATTTGTACTTGGTTGCAAATGTGCATGTAGAGCTATCATTGTTCCATCTCATCAGGGTGTCAAAGCTCAAAATCTCAAAATCGTTAAAGGCTAAGTGTGAAAATGAATTGGAAGTGGCCTATTTAAGCCTAAAAAATTAGGGTTTGTTGACCCCATTTGACTATCTTATTGGGAGGTTGATCCCTCGAACCCATTTTTGCTTAACTGGAGGTTTTTTTAAACCTTTTTTGGCATTTTACCTTGTTTTTTTGGCCTCCCAAAGCCTTTTGGACCTATCAGGCACCTTGTCCTCTTTTTTCGCAAGATCACCCAAAAATTAGAATTTTTGTCTGATCTCTCGAGGGGGAAATATAATGGCATGTTTTCCCTCATTGGGGCAGTAGTGGGGAAAGTTTTGAAATTGAATTTTTTTTGGCTTTTGATCAAGGAAGCTTATTCTTTGAAACAACGCAATAAGTGCATTGCTTCAAAGAGGGGAAAAATGTAGACATGGAAAATATACTGACATACTTGATCTCGATTACTAACATTGTTTCATCCTAAATCATCCTTCAATCTAACCATTTAATCATATACCTTTATTTGATTAAATTCATCAATTTTCCTCTCTTAATTAAATAAATCATCTTATCTAATTAAGTCATTCTTTCTTGTTAATTAAATCAATGTATCTGATCTGATTAACCCTATGTCCATATTTAATTAAATAATTAATTTTATTTGATTAAATCTCTAAATTCTATCTATTAAGTTAAATAAATTAAAACCTTATTTAGTTTAATCTAACTTCATCTCCTTAGTTAAGTAAATCAAAAAAAATTATTTAATTAATCTTGAAATCATATTCTTCTCATATTTGATTTAAATCAAGCCATAAATCTAAGTCAAATTTGTCACATCAACTAATATCTCATTAAATTAATCTCCTTTCATGTCCTATCCTCTAGCTTTTGCAACTTTCACATGAAAATAGATTTAATTTATTTATTAAATCTCCATTTTCCCTCAGTATGGCATAATGGAGGAATATTCCCTCAAATTTGAATTACAAATCCAAGTGGACTTTGTCCGTCAAAAAAGACATTCATTTCATCTTACATTTCCTTGTACATTGAGCCAAGTGGCATTTAAGGCATTCTTTTTTCCCTCGTACATGTCATTCATAAATTTTGAATATCACCTAATTGCATTTATGGGCACATTCATCAAAATGTGCACATCCCTCAACCATTCTCATCTTGACAAGTGTCACCTTGCCATTGGTTGAATTTTAGTCCCACATTGCTTCATTTTGAGCATTTATCCAACTTGTCAATCCATAAATAAGAGGCTCCATTCCTCATTTTAGCATCCACAAGTTGAGTAAACTTAATATACTCAAATTCATAGCAATCTTCATCCATCCCATTGAGTTTTATAGCTAGGTTATGCAAATTTTGTATTGGGGCACTCATCAATCATCAACAAAGTGGATCACTCATCATCACCAATCAAAAAAGCTTGCATAGGAGTTGGGAAAGGGCCAATTTCCACATCAAATTGGCACCAACTCCCCCAAGAGATCAAGAGTTTGCATTGCATTTGAATAGGATTAATATCTTTAGCTTGTGTTTATCTATGTTCTTCATTTTATCTCCTTTTCATTGCAATTTGAATGAATTTCTTGGGGAATCATAATACTAATTTTCATTTGATCTAATATAGTGTCTATCTCTTGTATTTATGTAGGTTGGGAATCGTGGTTCACACTATCTAATGTAACAGGTTCCAAACAAGCCTTCCAAGCTTCTGCAAAGGTTGGATCTTCTGGATACAAACTCTTGAGTTCATGAACCCAACATCCTCTATATTCATCTCTATCAACAAATTTTTCCTTCTACTCAAGGCATCTGCAACTTTGTTTGACCTTCCACTTCTGTGTTTCAAAAAAAAAGTATAACTCTACAAAAACTCAGCCCATTTTAAGTGCCTTTGATTCAATTTTCTTTGACTATTGAGATATTTTGAAGCCTAATGATCAGTATATAAAACAAATTATTTTGGAAACACATAATGTCTCCATTTCTTCAAAGCCTGAACTATAGCATAAAAATCTTGATGATAGACAATATATTTCTTCTTAGCATCATTTAACTTCTCACTAAAATAGGCAATAGGCTTACCTTCTTGACTCAAAACAACTCCTATGGAAGTGCCACTAGCATCACAATCTACCTGAAAGACCTTATTGAAATCTAGAAGGGCCAAAATAGGTTGCTATGTAACTTTCTTCTTCAACATATCAAAAATTTAGGCTGCTCTTGTGGTCCACTTAAACTCTTCTCTATCCCCTCTCATCGCTTTAGTCAGAGGTGCACAAATACTAGTAAAATTCTTAATAAAATTTATGTAAAAACTTGTTAGACCATGAAATGATCTTACCTTTGTAACACTCCTCAGGGTAGTCCATTCAATGATAACTCCCACCTTCTCTAGATCCATTTTAAGACCCTCTACTAAGACAACAAATCCTAGATACACCAACTCCCTTTTCACAAAACTACATTTTTTCAAATGAATCAATAGCTTCTCCTCCCTTAGCTTCTCAAAAACTCTTCGGATATGCATCAAGTGCTCCTCCAATATCTTACTAAAAATCAAAATATCATCCAAATAAACAATAACAATTTTTCCTAAAAATTATTTGAATACCTCATTCATAAGCCGCATAAATGTGTTTGATGTATTGGTTAGCCCAAAACGTGTGACTTCCATTCATCTCCTTCTCTAATCTGGATATGGTGATATCCACTTTCATATCTATCTTTGTGAAGTACTCAACTCTACTCAAACAATCCATAATGTCATCCATTCTTGGCAAGGGAAATCTATACTTGATGGTGATCTTGTTGATGGTTCTAGAGTCTATACACATTCGCCATTCCCCATCCTTCTTTGGTGCTAATACTATAGGTACTACACATGGACTCAAACTATCTCTAATCAATCCTTTTCACAACAACTCTTGCACTTGTTTGTTCAACTCTTCACTCTCTACTGGAGTCATACGATGAGTGGCCTTATTTAGAAAACTAGCTCTAGAAATCAAGTCCATCTGATGACTAATCTTTCTTACTTGAGGAAAACCTCCAGGTACATTATTACAAAAAATAGCTTGAAACTCATTCAATAAATTTGAAACCTCTACAAGTACCTCAGTAGTATCTTCTTTATCAACTCTAGGGATCAATGCAAAACACATATGCTCATGCTTCATACCTTCTAGGAACTTTCTTCCATCAACCAAAAAAATTCTTGCATTACTACATACCATTTCTTCTACCTCTTTCAAGGGCTTTAGCTTATGATGAACCCCATCCTTTTTCAAAGAATAGGTGTTGCATGTCCATCATGTATTTCTCACTGATCAAACTGCCATGGTCTATCTAACAACATATGAAAAACATCCATAGGAATAATATCACACAATAACTCGGCATGGTAATTTCCAATCTTGAACTTTACCAAACATTGTTCATTTAACAAGGCTTTATAGTCCTTCTACAACCAAGCAATCTGGTATGGGTTCAGATGCCTTCTTCTCTCCAACCACAACTTACTAACCATTTCCTCTGAAACAAGGTTATCAGTACTACCTCCATCAATAATAACATTGCAAACTTTACCTTCACACTTACATCTGGGTACGAAACAAATTCTTCCTTTGAATTGGTTCCTTCTCATCATTCAGCAAGGTTCTTCTAGTAACAAGAACCTCTCCTCTTTCTACATCCTTAGAATGTGAAGACTCAACATCTTCATCTACATGTGCAACTCATGCATTACCCTTAGGTATTCTATTTTTCCTTCCTTGATGTTGAGGACACTCATAGGCTCTATGTCCTTCTTCTCCACACTGGAAATAGGTTTCACAAAAGCCTCCTCTTCCGAGTCCTCATCTAGATCTTCCCCTTCCTCTTTGGTCTCCATTATTCTAATCATGAGGATGGTAGGTGTTATCTCCTTTCTAGTTTTTGCTACTATTGGAGACTTCACCCTTCTTTTGATCTTCATTTTGACCTCCATATGACCATCCACCAGTCTTTCCTCCATGGCCTCCACCTCATTGCTTGTTCTCAAACCTTTTGTTCAGTCATTCTTCAACCTTTAGAGAAAATTGATAAGCTTCTTCAATGGTGGTCATTCTTACCAGTGCCAATTCTTCCTGTATGATTGGCTTCAACCCATTAATATAATGGGAAACTGTCTGCTTATTTTCCTCAGAATGTCCTATCTGAATCAGGACCTTGTGAAATTCCTCTATGTATTCTTTCACCATTCTTGTCCCTTGCCTCAAGCTCTGCATCTTCTTGAGTAGGTCCAATTCATAATCGATTGGAATAAATTATTTCTTCAATTTTGACACCGTTTTGTCCCATTTGGAAATTTTATCTTTCCCTTGTCTTCCTCTTTCTAACTAGACCTCTTTCCGCCATATACTAGTGTGACCTTTCTATTTTGTTTTTCCAAACCTCACTCTATGAGGATCTTCAATCTCCTCAAACTCAAAAAATTCCTCCATGTCATTGATCCAATCAATCAATTCTTTAGGATTCAGATTTCCACTAAAAGTTAAAACCTCCATTTTAGGTCTCTTCCCAATGCTTGAGATCACTTGCAACAATCTTGTTTCTCTAGGATCCATTGGATCCAACTCTTCCTCTTCCATTTCTTCTTTTGTTTCATCTTCATTGTCAGCTCTGTCTCACTACACATCTCTTCTTCAAACCTCTTGTTGCAAGGTTTCTAATATCCTTCTAAGGGATTTGATTTCATCTCTAGGTGGATCTCTTCCTCCATGACCTCGACCTCTACCTCCGCCATACTGGGCAATTCTTGGAGGTGTATTGAACTCAACCCACACTCACAAGTCCGGTTGCAACTACCTCACGTTTGGCACTCTATTGCAGGCTTAGGAACTCCTACTCTAATACCACTTGATGAGGTCTACACCACCCAAAACCCACAAAAATAAAAACAGATACAAACATAGAAGATGCGAGAAAAAAAATGACTCACTTTCAATTATTTTTAGAAAATGAAATTACAGATTCAAAGCTTACATGCTACAGCCTCATGGGCTTGATTCATTACAACAAAATTAACTTAAGAAATAAAAATATACTATTCAGAGCCACAATTTGTACCATCAGGGCCACCTTCTACAACCTCCACTTAACCCTTTTTATTTTTCCCAGTAACCACCCTAGATTGTTCTAGAAAGTACAAATTTATCCTTTTTGTTTTGGCACCACAAGTCCCACCGTTTGATTTCTGGCCTAGGAAATTTGTTTTATGAAATTCACTTTTTGGAGGACCAACTTCGTGGGGCCATAAATTTTGATCTAGGTGTCTGATTCACTAATATCTTTGGAAAGCTCTCTATGAGCTCTACAATGCATGAACCCACCATAGGTCGGTTCAACCACCTTTTGAGTTGTTTTGGGGCCTCTAAGGTTTTATATTTGAGTATGAAGCTACATTGGAGAAATTTCCTGGGATCAAAACTTTAATTTCTCCCAAACCATGTAGGGTATTGAGGTGATTCTTTAGCGACCGAAAATGTTTTTCAGCTTTGCTGCTTGGGGTAAATTTTCACATACATACGAGTCTGTTTTGGTTGACTTACAAAAAATAGTAAGTGCTCGTCTTTCACTATTTTTGATATCTGACAATCTTATATCCCCTAAGTTCCATCATGGGACTCAAACCAACTAAAAAAAATAAAGAAAACAATTTTTTTTTGGTCATGCAAGATTTCCCTACACCACTGGATGCTCCTCCATCAAATTAAAAAAAAAATGCAAAAAGAATATAAATTGAATAAACACATAAAAATCCAAACATGCCTTTGAAATTTGATTAATTTTGAGAAAAATGATCCCATTTGAATGGATATCTGAGTTGGAGAGTAAAATAACCCATGCACAATGAGCTAAATATGAGCTCTCAGGTTTTTCTTTTTTAATATATAACACAAGAAATATATATTTATTTCTTGTTTTATACTTTTTTTAATTAATGGTCGGGTTCGGGACCTGACCATATATTAATTGGCAACATTTTTTTCAAATGTATAATATAAAAATATAATATATAATATTATATTATAATATAATATATAGTATATTATATTATAATATAATATATAGTATATTATATTATTATATATATTATATATCATATATATTATATTATATTATATTATATTATATTATATATTATAATTATTGTAGCGCCCCTCAGTTTGCTTTTTGTTTCTGACGGTTACTTGGTTGTATTGGACATTATGATACTTTGATGCACAGTTATGATGATAGTTGATGATACTTTATTACTGATGTTTATGCTTATGCCATGCTTAGTAGATTGATTTAATTGATTGTGGGTTATTATTGCTACGAGAATTATGTGATTATCTAATGTATGTTCTTATCATGTTATTAGTATTTGATTGTTGTACATTGATGTATTATGGTGAAGGGGAACATGGTCGCATCACTCGCTTGTGAGTGCCCTACGACGCTATGATTTTCCCTTCACAGTTTGTTTTCCTGTTTGTCTATGTACAAGCAATACTATATGGTTTACTATTGGTTGTAGGTACCAAGCATCGACTCCACCTGAACTACTAGGTTTGAGCGTGCCTTAAATCCAATGGAGATTATTGAAATGGAGATAGCATCATGTCCCCTATATTGAGCCATCATCCTTGACGAGGATGAATATTTGATTGTATTACCCTATCAGTGTGGTTAGTTTGAGTTGGTCTATCTATGTCGTTGTGTATTTCCTTTTTATTTTTCTTCGAAGTCAGTTACTATTTGGTATTATGTTCATTTGAGTAATGTACTTGATTAGTGCTTTTGTTTGATTATTATATTAACATAAAAGATTATTGTAGTTAATGGGTATTTTGATAATTTAAATAAATGTTTTAATATATTTGTAGTTTTAATAAATAAAATAATATTAATGTTTTATTTGATTTAAATAAATTAAAATTAATGGCTTAATAAAGAAATATTTGAATAAATATATTAATTATTGTATTGTGTAAGAAAATTAAAATGAAAGGGTTAAATTAATAAATTAAATATTTTAATAGCCGATTTACTCTATGCAAATATTATAAGTATGGTTGAATTATAAAACTAGTAATTAGTGGTATTTTTCGAGAGAGGGGAAAATTAAATAAAATAATTAATTTAAAGAAATGAGTGCATGTTGTAACATGCATTACGAAAGAGTAAAAAAATTGGTTATTTTGCTCAAAGAAATGGGCTTTTTCATCCTAAATCGAATACTAATCTTGTTTTTGCTTTCCCATAAATGTTTTCTTGAATCTTGAAAGCTTTCCTTCTAGTTTTGGAGAAAACAGGGAATTGGTGATTCTGTAGAAAATAAAAGCTTTTGGGAGAAAACTGAAGTTGCAACTAGAATTCAAAACTGACAACTTTCAGCTTAGTTATTCAAATTATTCTAGGTTCCATAATGTCTTCTTAATTTAATGTTTGTTTGGAAAATTATTATTAGATGATTGTGTTGCCTAAAGAAAAATAATTATTTGTTAAATTTCTAAGTACTTTGTAAATTGCTTGCTCTGTATTTTTCCCAATTTGACTATAATTATTTTAAGCATCTCAGCTGCAACAATGATAAATTTCATATTCTCTTTTTTGGTGCAAACCTCTACCCCTCTTTTCAATTACTTTTGAAATTTCACTTCTTATTCATAATTGATAGTATGGCATGTTAGATTATTTATTTACTCTACCATAGAATCTTACTCGGACTATAATCCCAATAGCTCGAATCTTTTATCCCCCTTGTTAACTTCCTTTTGACGCACCAGGCGCCGGTATTGTTTGGTTTAAAATGTTATCACTATGTTCTTGGGGCCATAGAATCTAAGATTGTAGACTGATCTCTCACATTCATTTTCTTTCCCTATTGATACCTCCTTGAATACATGTGGGTATTCAAAATCTTCACTCTACAATTTATTTTCTTGGTATAAGTTGTGTGTAGCAATTGCCTTCCGTATACCAAGCAATTGTTTGGGATGTTATGTTTTAACCTTTAGCCTATCCTTGTAATCATTGGATTGTGTTTAGATTGGACAATCGATGCCTATGGCATGTGTTTCACCTTAGACCACACTGAATGATGTTAGATTGTCATTTTTTTGTATAGCATTAAATAATATGTGTGTGTGTGTGTGTGTGTGTGTGTGTGTGTGTGTGTGTGTGACTCCATTCCTCTTTAACTAGATTCGATAGAAACCAGATGTTATAATATGTAATTATTTATTCTTTGAAGTTTCCCTTGCCAAAGATGCTTGGTTTGAAACTGTTGGAGTCCATATATGGTTAATTATGTTGTGTAAATTCAATAGATCTGTAATACAAAATGGTGTTGATATAATATAAGTCATTGTATTGAGGTTTGGTTTGGCCTTTGTTTGAATAAAGTATTAAGTGTACAAAAATTGTATTGCCTTGCGTAGAATTATATGTATATGTGTGTGTGTGTTAGTCAATATCTATTTCTATGTGTTGTATTAGAACTATGTTTTGGAAACAATAGTTATGTGAGGATTTCTCTTGGTATTGTATGCCTTGTAGCAAGTGTAACATTTCATTTTTGTTTTATTTCTGAGAATATATATATATATACACAATTATATGTGTACCTTTAATACAATTTGTCTGATAACTGTTTGTTAACAACAAATTGGAATTCTAAATGCATTACTTATATATATATACACACACACACACACATGTATATGTATGTATATATATATACCTATATATCTATATAGGTTATCTATAAATATATACATATGTATATATATATATATACACACACACATATGCATATATGTATCTACATACATGTATTTAATTATTGTGTGAAATTGTTTATTTCAATTTTGGAAATCTAATAGATAGGAAAGTTAGATAAGTCTTCTTGAGGTGGAACAATGATTTCTAGTTTGATTACTTAATAGAAGTAGAATTAATTCCATAATGTATTTAATGGTTACATTATTGGGATTGTTGCTTATAAGATGTATTATGAGTTAATTCTCAATTAAAGGGATGTTATCATTTGTGCTTGAATGAAGAGGTCCTTTGCGTAAGGTAGATATTAATAGTCTTCCAAAGGCTTTGGAAACTATGTTATGGGCTAAATGTATGTGTTGACCCTTTAATTTTGGTCAATGTGATACTTGGAGTGTTTTATGGAGGGGGTTTTACCCATGCACTATTCACTTTTTTTTATGGTTGATTTTGTGTGCAGGATCATTCATACCTCGCCTTTGTGTATGCTCATGTGGTTTTGTGATTTGTGCATGTTGGCTTTGCCCGATTGATTATTTTGGGTCTCCTAGTTGTTGTAGGGGGAGTGGCTCTCAATGAGGGTCATTGCACGAAGTGGCAACCAGGATAACCCATGTGGGATTTTCCTAAATAAGTGATAACCTATTTAATAAACTAGGGGGATTTGGTAGATTTTAACTAATCAAGATAATTGGATGCCTCACCCATGCTTGTTGTGCTCATTTAGACTAAGGATGGGATGAGAAGGCCTAGTTGGAAAGATCAACCTCCTTGTCTTCATGAAAGGAATTCCGTTCCACATGTGTTAACCTATGGGGTCAGTGCCTAATGTGAGGCAGCCAAGATAACCATAGATGGGGGTCGACACCTAGTGAGAGGCATCCAAGATAACCTATGCTAGGACCATGCGATGAAACTCTCCTCTATTGCAACCTAGAATTTCCTTGACTTGTATTTCCTTGATGTTTGTGTGCCTCTGGAAGCAGTGTCACTTTGGTGTGTTGTTATAATATACTTGCATATTGGAGTCATGTTAGCCTTGTGTTGTTCTATTGATTTATTTTCTATTTGAGATGGGATCTTATCGCTATCTCCTAGCATGGGGGGTGGACCTTAGGGTTCCACATGGTCGTGTGGAATGTGCCTTTTATTCTATTAGGTTCCCTCACTTTTGTTCATGTTCATGGTGACTACTCCCAGATATGAAGACTTCGACACCCATTTTAGTTTGTGTCTACCATCTTTCATGTACTTGAATTGTACTATAAATCAATTGTATCATGTATTATGCTTCTGATGTACTTTCCTCACATGTATACGAGGAGATATTGTTGTTCAAGATGTAACAATGTAATGATGTAAATAAATGTTGAACTCTCTTATGTAATGGGCAATGTAAAAGATGCTATTGTATATGTTAGTTAAATGGATTGATTCTAAATGATATCTATTGATCACATATTATGGCTATGTCATATTGATTGTTCAAGAAAATGTGATGGATCAACTAGAATTTCATATTGTTGTTGGAATTTGTTTAATGTAATGATTTACAGTTCTTTCTAGTATAGTTAATGGGATTCTAGTAGCATGGTCATGAAACCTTAGATGACTTAGATTAGAATACAATTTATTGTTCCTTCTACATTCTTCATTTTGTGCACTTCTTGCAATTTAAAGACAAAATATTCCATTTTAGTGTTGTCATCTAGGGTTTCGTGGCGGGGCAGTACACATGGTATCAGAGCCCAAGTTCTAACACTATTTACTTTGGGTATATATAAGAGCCCATTATGTTGTCTTAGTTGCATATATTTTGAATTTTATGTTTTCCCTTGTTGACCTCGTATAACACCCTGAACTTGTTCTTGGTGGTGTCTATGTAGGATAATGCTTAGAGGTTGGGGATGAGGTCAGGGACATGGTAGAGGTCATGGTGGTGGTCATGGGGCTAACCACCAGGACTCCCCTCTTCAAATTTCCCATGTGTCTGAATGTGAGGAACAAAAGGGTTCCCAAAATAATCAACGAGGTGGAGATCAGAATCTGGGTCAACCGGGGTTGGAGAGCACATAGTTGCGTCACTTACTTGAGGAGGTTCTTGCTCGATTAGGTCTGAGTTAGGAGGGTGATCAATTTGTGGTTAGGGAGAGAGAGAGGTCTTCCTGGAGGAGAGAGATTGTAGTTGAGAAAAATGCCAATTTAGTTGGACATATGAGGGATCTTTTGAGAGCACGTCCTCCTAATTTTGATGGGATTAGTAGTGTTTTGGAGGTAGAGACCTAGTTAATTGATCTAAACAGGTGTTTCGCCATGCATCCATATGGTATCAACACCAAGGATAAGTGAACCATTATACATCTTAGAGGTTTTGCTTCCACATGGTGTCATTTGGAGGAGAAGAAGCTACATTTGGATATAGATTCAATCTCATGGGAGATGTTTTCATAGAGATTCAGAGCTTGATTCTTGTTCGATCATTGGCAAAAGCATCGTGCGGATGAGTTCCATGAGCTAAGATAGATGGCCATGTCAGTTATGCAGTATGAGTGGAGATTTTATGAGCTTAAGCAATATGCTGGCATAGGTGATGATAAGGGTATGTTAGTACAACATTTTATCAAGGGCTTGAATGCCTATATCAGTGGGGGTGTTCATGTGTTTGAGTCAAAAACCATGGAGGTGGTTGAGGAGAGGCTCAAATAGTAGAGGAGAATTTGGCTATAGAACTTGGTGGTCATACAAGTGTACAAATTGGTAGTACACCTCCAAAAGGTTTCAGTTATTGAGGTGACCAAACTTAGGCAGCAGGTCCCTCTAGGAGCCACCATACACCCACTAAGGGTGGTCAGCAACAGCAGCAACAATATTCTTAGTCCAAACATAAGAACTCTCAATCTTAGCATGGTGGTAGATTTTAGTCTAAGAAGAATCAAAATTGGCAGTGAGCTCAATGTGATTATTCGGTGTAGTCAACATAGAGCACTCAAACTACAACCAGTAGAGGTAGTTTTCAAAATTCTAGTGCACCTCCAGGTAGTAGAGATTATGGCAAAGGTACAAGATGCTTCTCTTGCAGTCAGTAGGGTCACATTGCTAGATAGTTTCCTCAGAAAGGCACATCTAGATTTAATTAGAGGTCGACAACTTTAGAGTCGACAGTAGGAGATGTAGGTAGGTCACACAAAGTTTTTGCAGTGATTGATAACCGTCAGGTTGAGCATCAGGGTATAGTGGTTGAGACTACAAGTGAATTATAGGGTAGTATAGTTTCTATTCTCTTTGACTCAAGTGCTTCAGATTC
This sequence comes from Sequoia sempervirens, assembly GCA_007258455.2. Lineage (NCBI taxonomy): Eukaryota > Viridiplantae > Streptophyta > Pinopsida > Cupressales > Cupressaceae > Sequoia > Sequoia sempervirens. The sequence continues at coordinate 212,938,193 of VDFB02193867.1, read as the reverse complement.
TTTTATTTCTCCTTTTGTAGTAGCGCAATGTGGAATGGTGGTAGTGAAGCAGGATGATAGGTGGCAGGTCAAATTGGCCTCTAGTGCTAAAGTAGTAGTTGAATCTCTTGTTCATGGTTGTGGTTTGAGGATCAGTTCTATCTACACCATAGTAGAACTTCATATTGTTCCCCTTCGGTCATATGATATTGTATTGGGCATGGATTGGTTAGATTCCCATCGAGTAATGATAGATTTTCAATGTAAGTCAATGTAGTGCATAGAAAATTTGAGTGGTGAGATAGAGGTAGTTGGTGTTCTGAGGCCTATATCCTTTTGCATGATCTTTGCTATGTAGTTGAAGAGGTGTATGGAGTAGGGATTTCAATTGTTTGTGGTGATAGTTAATGATATGGACTTAGGGGAGAGTTGAGAGGTGTCTCTTGATAGTCATCATATCCTTAGACAATATGCAGATGTCTTTCCTAGTGAGATTCCAGGGATGCCACCTAAGCGTGACATCAATTTTAAGATAGATCTTGTACCTAGAGCTGAGCCTATTTCCTAGGCTCCATATCAGATGACCACTCAAGAGCTTAAGGAGCTTCTATTACAGCTTGAGGAGTTGTTGGTGAAGGGGTTTATTCATCCTACTATCTCTCCTTGGGGAGCACTAGTGATTTTTGTGAAGAATAAGGGTAGGTCCCTTCAATTGTGCATTGATTACTGACATTTGAATAAGGTGACAGTGAGAAATAGGTATCCATTGCCGAGCATCAATGATCTATTTGATTAGATCAAGGGAGCTAGGGTATTTTTGAAGATTTATCTTAAGTCAGGATATCATCAGTTGCACATCTTTGAGCAAAAAATCCATAAGACCACATTTCGTACTCATTACGGACACTATGAGTTCACCATTATGTTGTTCAGGTTGATGAATGATTTGTCTGTGTTCATAAGTTTGATGAATGATTTGTTTTTCACTTATCTTGACAAGTTTTTCCTAGTATTTTTGGATGACATTTTGATCTATTCGAAGACCATGGAGGATCATGAGGAGCATTTGAGGCAGGTGCTACAATGTTTGAGGGAGAACTAGTTGTATGAAAATTTGGAAAAATGTGAGTTCTTCCAAACTGAGGTGAAATATTTGGGTCATGTTATCTCTAGTGAGGGCATTGTCATGGATCCTTCAAAGATCCAAGCTATCATTAATTGGCCTACACCCACTAATGTTGTTGAGGTTCATAGTTTCATGGGTTTAGCAGGTTATTATTGACAGTTTGTATAGGGCTTTTCGATGATAGCCCACCCCATCACTTCTCTTCAGAGGAAAGGGAAGAATTTTATTTGGTCAGAGCAGTGCCAGGAAGCTTTTTAGACTCTTAAGGAGAGATTGACCAGTGCACCTATCTTGGTAGTTCCTGATCCTACTAGGGATTTTGTGGTTTGTACAGATGCATCCTTAGAGGGTTTAAGAGTAGTGTTGATGCAGGATGGTTGTGTGATTTCCTATGAGTCTCACAAACTCAAGGATCATGAGTTGAACTATCCTACATATGATCTAGAGTTGGCCATTGTGGTTCATGCTTTGACGAGATGGAGGAATTTTCTATTGGGGCATCGGTTTGAGCTGCACAATGATCACCATAGTTTGCAGTATGTTTTCACATAGCCTAATTTGAATACGAGGTAGAGACGGTGGATGGATTTCCTGTGTGAGTATGAATTTAAGGTAAAATTTATCCATGGAAAGGACAATGTGGTAGTGGATGCTCTTAGTTGGCAGAGACATGAGATTTCATCAGTGACTCTTGGAGTGGACTTGAGGAGTTAGATCCTTACAACAATTCCTTTAGATAGTTGGTATTAGGAGGTGAGGTCTGAAGTTGAGTCAGGTAGAGCATTGGATGGAAGATTTACAAGATATTCCCTTGAATTAGATGGCATTTTTCGACACTTGGGTCATATTTTTGTTCCTTCCTTAGGAGATCTTCGTACTTTGATTATGACAAAAGCACATTGGGCACCCTATTTAGCTCATACGGGTGTCAAAAAGATGCATGTAGATCATTGTTAGCTATACTTTTAGGTTGGAATGAGGAGGGATATTGTTGATTTTGTGTCAAGATTTCTAGTGTCAGAGAGTGAAGGCAGAACACCAACATCCTGCAGGTTTTTTGCAGCCCCATCTAGTCCTAGAGTGGAAATGGGACATCATATCATTGTATTTTATTGTTGGTTTTCCCATTTCTTCCCATTGGCACAACACCATCATGGTCACCATGGATAGGTTGACTAAGGTGGCACATTTTTTTCCTATTTGATCCTCATACAATGCTTCATCAATGGCCAAATTTTTCATGGAGGACATTGTCAGGTTGCACAATATTCCTTGTAGGATTATCTCAGATAGAGATCCAGTGTTTACTTCATCTCTTTGGACATCCCTGCAACATGCATTGGGGACTCAGTTGAACTTTAGTTTAGTTTATCATCTAGAGACTGATGGGAAGACCAAGAGGGTTAATCAGATCCTCAAGGACATGCTTCAGATGTACGTTATGGATCAACAGTCACATTGGGAGGATTACCTATATTTGGTGGAGTTTGCATACAATAATAGTTATCACAACTCTATTGGCATGTCTCCTTTTCAGGCATTATATGGTTGTCCTTGTCAAACTCGATTGAGTTGGGATCATCTTGAGGACAAAGTTCTTCTTGGTTCGAAGATGTTGCAGGAGATGGAGCAGCAAGTGATTCACATTAGAGAGAATTTGGGGCAGCCTAGGACAAGTAGAATAAATATGTTGATGCTCATAGGGTTGACCATTAGTTCTTAGTTGGAGACCAGGTATTCCTATGGGTGCATCCACAAAAGAGTCCAATCTGCTATGGAAAAGGCTCTAAACTCACACCACACTTCATTGGGCCTTTTGAGATTTTGGAGAGAATTGGTCATGTTGCATACCATCTTGCTTTTCTTCCCAGTCTATCATGCATTCATGATGTGTTTCACATTTCAGTTCTCAGACCTTATTATCTAGATATATCTCATTTTCTTGATTGGAATTCTTTATAGGTAGAGGATGGGTAGCTAGCTTTGGAGCCCATGGGAATCATAAAACATAGGAGATTCACCCTCAGGGGTCAAGACATTGAGCAGGTGAGGGTCTAGTGGGATCTGAATAATGAGTCTTCTACTACATGGGAGGATGCATCCAGGATGAGAGAGTTGTACCCATATCTATTTGTAGGCTTCCAAGTGTAAGCCTAGTTCTAGGGGGAGGATGTAGCGCCCCTTAGTTTTATTTTTGTTTCTGACAGTTACCTGGTTGTATTGGACATTATGATACTTTGATGCACAGTTATGATGATAGTTGATGATACTTTATTATTGATGTTTATGTTTATTCCATGCTTAGTAGATCAATTTAATTGATTGTGTGGGTTATTATTGCTATGAGAATTATGTGATTATCTAATGTATGTTCTTATCATGTTATTAGTATTTGATTGTTGTGCATTGATGTATTATGGTGAAGGGGAATTGGGTTGCATCACTTGCTTGTGAGTTCACTATGATGCTGTGATTTTCCCTTCATGGTGTGTTTGCATGTTTGTCTATGTACATGCTCAACTGTGTGGTTTGTTGAAGGCTGCAGGTACTAAGCATTGACTCCACTTGAACTATCAGGTTTGAGCATACCTTAAACCAAATGGAGATAGCATTGGGTCCCTTATGTTGAGACATCATCCTTGATGAGGATGAATATTCGATTGTATTACCCTGTCAGTGTGGTCAGTTTGAGTTGGTTTGTCTGTGTCGTTGTGTATTGTCTTCTATTTTGCTTCGAGATCAAGTATTGTTTGGTATTATGTTCATTTGAGTAATGTACTTGATTAGTGCTTTTATTTGATTATTATATTAAAATAAAACATTATTGTAGTTAATGGGTATTTTGATAATTTAAATAAATGTTTTAATATATTTGTAGTTTTAAAAAATAAAATACTATTAATGTTTTATTTGATTTAAATAAATTAAAATTAATGGCTTAATAAAGAAATATTTGAATAAATATATTAATTATTGTATTGTGTAAGAAAATTAAAATTAAAGGGTTAAATTAATAAATTAAATATTTTAATAGTTGATTTACTTTGTGCAAATATTAAAAGTATGGTTGAATTATAAAAATAATAATTAGTGGTAGTTGTCGGTAGTGGGGAAAATTAAATAAAATAATTAATTTAAAGAAATGAGTGCATGTTGTAACAAGCATTATGGAAGAGTAAATAAATTGGTTATTTTGCTCAAAGAATGGGTTTTTTCATCATGAAGTGAAAACTAATCTTGTTTTCACTTTCCCGTAAATTTTTTCTTGAATCTTGAAAGCTTTCCTTCTGGTTTTGGGGAAAAGGGTGAATTGGTGATTCTGCAGAAAATAAAAGCTCTTGGGAGAAAATTGAAGCTACAACTATAATTCAAACCTAACAACTTTCAGCTCAGTTATTCAAATTATTTTAGGTTCCATAATTTCTTCTTAATTTAATGTTTGTTTAGAAAATGATTATTACATGATTGTGTTGCGTGAAGAAAAATAATTATTTGTTAAATTTTTGAGTACTCTATAAATTGCTCGCTCTGTATTTTTCCCAATTTGACTATAATTTTTTTAAGAATCTCAGCTACAACAATGATAAATTTCCTATTCTCTTTTTTGGTGCAAACCTCTGCCCCTCTTTTTGATTACTTTCAAAATTTCACTTCTTATTCATAATTAATAGTATGGCATGTTAGATTATTGATTTACTCTACCATAGAATCTTACTCAGACTGTAAGCCTAATAGCTCGAATCTTTTATCCCCCTTGTTAACTTCCTTTTGGTGCACCAGGTGCTAGTATTGTTTGGTTTAAAATGTTATCACTATTTTCTTGGGGCCATAGAATTTAAGATTGTAGGCCGATCTCTCACATTCATTTTCTTTCCCTATCGATGCCTCCTTGCATGTGGGTATTTGAAATCTTCACTCTGCAATTTATTTTCTTGGATAAGCAGTGTGTAGCGATTGCCTTCCCTGTACCAAGCAATTGTTTGGGATATTATGTTTTAACCTTCAACCTATCCTTGTAATCGTTGGATTGCTTGTGGCATGTGTTTCACCTTAGACCACACTTAATGTTGTTAAATTGTTAAATTTTTTGTATAAAATTAAATAATATATATGTGCCGCTCCATTCCTCTTTAATTAGATTCGATAGAAACCAGATGTTATAATATGCAATTATTAATTCTTTGAAGTTTCCCTTGCCAGAGATGCCTGGTTCAAAACTGTTGGACTCCATATATGTTTAAATGTGTCATGTAGATTCAATAGATATGTAATACGAAATGGTGTTGATATAATATAAGTCACTGTATTGAGGTTTGGTTTGGCCTTTGTTTGATTGAAGTATTCAATGTACATGAATTTTATTTCCTTGCACAGAATTATATGCATATATGTGTGTGTGTGTGTTAGTCGATGTTTATTTGTATGTGTTGTATCAGAATTGTGTTTTGGAAACAATAGTTATGTGAGGACTTCTCTTGGTATTGTATGTCTTGCAGCAATTGCAACATTTGTTTTTTGTTTTATTTATGTGAATATATATATACACAATTATATGTGTACCTTTAATACAATTTTTTTGATAAATGTTTGTTAATAGCAAACAAAAATTCCAAATGCATTACTTATACACACACACACATATGCATGCATATGTATATATATAATTATATATCTATATAGGTTATCTATAAATATATACGTATGTATATATATATACATATGCATATATGCATCTGCATACATGTATTTAATTATTGTTTGAAATTGTTTATTTCAATTTTGGAAATCTAATAGATAGGAAAGTTAGATAATTCTTCTTGATGTTGAACAATGATTTATAGTTTGATTACTTAATAGAAGTAGAATTAATTTCACTATGTATTTTATGGTTACATTATTGGGATTATTGCTTATAAGATGTATTATGAGTTAATTGTTGGTTAATGGGATGTTATCATTTGTGCTTGAATGAAGAGGTCCTTTGTGTAAGGTAGATATTAATAGTCTTCCAGAGGCTTGGGAAGCTATGTTATGGGCTAAATGTATGTGTTGACCCTTGAATTTTGGCTGATGTGATACTTGAAGTGTTTTATGGAGGGGGTTTTAGCCATGTATTGTTCACTTGATTTTATGGCTGATTTTGTGTGCGGGATGGTTCATGCCTTGCCTTTGTGTATGTTCATGTGGTTTTATTATTTGTGCATGTTGGATTTTCCTAGTTGATTCTTTTGGGTCTCTTAGTTGTTATAGGGGGAGTGGCTCTCAATGGAGGATGATGCACAAAGTGGTGACCAGGATAACCCATGTGGGAGTTTCCTAAACAAGTGATAACCTAATTAATAAACTAGGGGGATTGGATAGATTCTAACTAATCAAGATAATTGGATGCCTCACCAATGCATGTAGTGCTTGTTTAGACTAAGGATGGGATGAGAAGACCTAGTTGGAAAGATCAACCTCCTTGTCTTCATGAAAGGAAGTTGGCTCCACATGTGTTACCCTATGGGGTTGATGCCTAATGTTAGGCAACCAAGATAACCATAGATGGGGGTTGATGCCTAGTGAGAGGTAGCCAGGATAATCTATGCTAGGACCATGCAATGACACTCTCCTCTACTGCAACCTAGAATTTCCTTGACTTGTATTTCTTTGATGTTTGTGTGCCTATGGAAGTAGTGTCACTATGGTGTACTGTTATAATATACTTGCATATTGGAGTCATGTTAACCTTGTGTCATTCTATTGATTCCTTGTCTATTTGAGATGGGACCTTATCACTATCTCCTAGCACGAGGGGTGGACATTAGGGTTCTACATTGTCAGGTGGAATGTGTCTTGTACTCCATTGGGTTCCCTCACTTTTGTTCATGTTCATGGTGACTACTCCCAGATATGAAGACTTCGACACCTATTTCAATTTGCTTCTATCATCTTTCATGTACTTGAATTGTACCATAAATTAATTGTATCATGTATTATGCTTTTGATGTACTTTCCTCACATGTATACAAAGAGATATTGTTGTTCAAGATGTAATGATGTAATGATGTAAATAAATGTTGAACTCTCTTATGTAATGGACAATGTAAAAGATGTTATTGTATATGTTAGTTAAATGGATTGATTCTAAATGATATCTATTGATCACATATTACTGTTATTTTATATTGATTGTTCATGAAAATGTGATGGATTAACTAGAATTTCATATTGTTGTTGGAATTTGTTTAATGTAATGATTTATAGTTCCTACTAGTATAGTTAATGGGATTCTAGTAGCGTGGTCACAGAACCTTAGGGGACTTAGATTAGAATACAATTTATTGTTCCTTCTGCATTCTTCGTTTTAAGCACTTCTTGAAATTCAAAAAAAAAATTGTTTTTTTTAGTGTTGTCTTCTAGTGTTTCGTGGCGGTGTGTTACAAATATTATAATATAATATTATATTATTATAATATAATATAATATTATTATAAAATAATATATTACTATATAATAATACAATATTCTATAATATGAGCTCTCGGGGTTTTTTTATTTATAAGACAGAAACGGATATTCATTTCAAAATAGATATCTATTTTAAAACAGATATCCATTTCCTATTTTATACTTTTTTAATATATGGTCAGATCTGAGACCCGACCATATATTAATTGGTGGTGTTTTTTTTCAAATGTATAATATAAAAATATAATATATAATATAATATAATATAATATAATATAATATATATTATATTATATTATATATATTATAATATAATATAATATAATATTATATAATAATATAAAATAATCATAAAATATAATAAATTTAATATTATATAAATATTATAATAAAATATAATATTATAATATATTAAATATATTATTATATAATATTAAATTTACAAAAATTATAATATTTAAAAAAAAAATTATTTTAATGTTTTTTAATTTAATGTTGTATATGATAAATATATTAAAAAATTATTATAATATAAAATAAAAAAATTGGTCGAGCCTGGACCTGATGGAATTAAAATTTTTGGCTTAAACTAAATGGATATCCGTTTGTGTTTCAGTTTGGTATTACCAAACCAAAACGGATATTGTACCCAAGCCTGTAAAAAGTCAAAGGTGAAAATTTCACGTTTTTGGGAATGTTAAAAATGCCTTTTTTTCACATCACCACTTTTTGGACCCCCATGATCTTGCACAAACCCATGGATTAATTTTTTGTCCTTTTGTACAATGAACGCCAACAATAGTCTCTAACAACTCAAAAAGGATTTTTGTCTTCTTTTGGACCAATGTTTTTGTCTTATTTGCTAGGTCATATTCCTCAGTATCTACCGACTAAAGAATGAAAAGAAAGAAGCAGCAAAGGAAAGCACAACTAGCAACATCAAGCCTATTTGGAGAATTAAAGTACCTTAGACAAGGATAATAACCTTTTTACTTTTGAAATATTCTCCCTACAAGCTCAGTTATGCTTTTTTTTTGTAATGCAAGTGATTTTCAAATGAAAATATGACATGTACTTGGACTGGGGTAAACCCACAAAACTAGTTTACAATTCTAGTGAAGAAGGAAAATTGTAGAAAATACCCCCATGGTGAAAATTTTGGTTTTTGGGGGTTCAAACAAACTTTTGGTTCAAGTGAACCCAAAGGGGGTTCACTCGAACCCCCCTTTGAGTGAACTCTATTAAATGTTGGGTCCCACATATTTCTCATTTCTCGGAATAAAATACAAAGGGAAACTTTGTAGAAAGGGGGGTTTGCTTGAACCCTAGTTTGAGTGAACCCAGGTTCAAGCAAACCTCCAAAGGTGGTTCACTCGAACCTGGGTTCATTCAAACCCCCCTTTTCCCCCCTTCTCCCCCTCTGGCACCAAAAATATCTAGAATTTTTCCTTTCAAAGCTCGAGTTGAGGATGAAAATGGAGGAGACTTCACAAATCCAACTGGATGATGGTAGTCCTTGGAATGAGCTATCCAATGAATATAATTTTAATATGTTTTGGTTTTATCATGTATTTTTTTTTTAGTTTGGTTAAACATAGGTTTTTGACCAAAAATCAAGCTCTCTATTCTATACATGTGGAAAAATAGTAGATTATCAAAATAAAATTCTAAAAAATATGTGGAGGCTAGGCATTGATGTCCTTGATCGAGTGAAAAAAAATTGAATTTCAATAAATACAAAAAAAGTTATGTTGTATACAGTCTTCCTATGTCTGAATTGTAATTGGTTTGACTTTGAAACTTGATTAAGAAAAAAATATTTAGTAAAAAATATGAAACCAAATAAAACCACTAGATATCATAGTTACAAATCTAAATTAAAAAATATATAATTCTATCCTTCATGGAAAAAAATTTATGTTGTATACGATGAGCATCACTCCTTAAAAATGGTGTTTACTAAAAAAAAACTAGTTTTCGAAGGAGATGGAAAAAGAAGTGCAATATGATTCCAAAAATTTTGAAAAAAATATATTTAGAATTTCCAAAAAAATTGTCACAAATCATTAGTTTGCATCATCTTCAAATTCCTCACAGTTTAGCCGCTATAGGTGCTTGAAAGTGAAGATTTAGTTAGAAAAAATCAGTTCAGTGTCCAATTTGCCAAAAATTGTAAACTAGTATTGTGGGATCACCCATTGAAGCTTGTATTGCTCCCTTGTTCATATAAAATGGAAATCAAGGCCATTTGCATGGCTCTTTTGGTGAATTTTGTATTATAAAGCATAAAGAATAGAGTCAAAGTCTTTCTAAGTTTTATTGATTGTAAATTGTATGTAGTTTGCAGATTTTTTCTTTTAAAATGGTACTAGCATCTTTTAACTACAATGGCATAATTCTTGGCCAATTCTCTCCTATTGTATACTCCATATAGATTATGAATGAGAAATGATCAAAGATCTTTTAATTCATTATCATTGTCTTTCCATTGAATGTATGTTCTTATTGTATCTCTTCTTCAAAGAATGAGTTAAAATTATTTAGTGAGAACATGGATTTGTGTGAATGTATGCAAGGATTTGATAAGTAGAATTAGTTGGGAGTTTTGAGTGTAGTAGTGTAATGCATTATTGTAATGCTCTGTGATGTTTGGGGAATAATATTGTTAAGAAAACCTTAACTACTTATGTTCTTACTCAATTCCCTAGGTTAAGGCACTAGTCTTTTGAATTTACATCTGATTACTAGCTCTAGGATCACACACATAAAAACATTTACAAACTTTGAATTTAGTTGAGTTATTCATTAAGTTTGAAGTCATTTTGTCTTCTCTTGCTTTGAAATGTTAAAATTCTTAAATGATATTTCCAAATCCTCTCATTTTTATAATCATCAAGCAAATATATTCATAACATAATCTATTATTCGCAATGTTTAGGATAATTTGGCATAGGAGATCTTTAAAACACTTTCAGGGATCACCCTCCTGGGTTTTGCAAAGTGCAAAGAGAAGATGGAAAGTATTATTCAACTTTCTCATAATAGTTGGCCAATCCCTCCAAATAATTGATCACTAGGAATGGTAATCCTATATGTTATTTGTGAGATCTAGTTGGGAATTAGAAACAACCAACACTCACTTTGGGCACTCTCCTAGATATAGTATTCTAATGATTGATTTGGATCTATTTGTGTGTATACTAACTATAACACCCCGCTAAGGAGCCCCAAAGGAAAACACAACCAAGACATAAATACGGAACAATTTAAAAAAAATAAAAATCTATCAATGGAATGCATAACATAACATAACATAAAATCTTAACCTAGGTCCTCTAAGGTTCCATGATTGTGCTATTCACATAACCCTTAACCAAGATATCATGATCCAACTAACAAGCAAGGTTCATTTTAAAAGCAACACATTAAATGTATTTTGCATAACATATTAACTGATAATCAACATTAAGTCCATTTCTAGCTAACTACATATATAAGATGCATTACATTATACTATTCATTTAAAGAAGAATACATCAATATCAGTACATCATTACAATATTTATAACAATGCTTCCTAAATTACATGTGGGAAGAATACATCTGATTATAATATAAGATACAACTGATAAACAATTCAATACATAAGCATATAATGATTAAGGGTATCCCCTTAACCTACAAAATCTCACTACATACACACGGAAAGAACCACCAGATGCAAAAAGAGAACAAACATTTCCCCTATTACTAGAATGAAATTACATATTGTGTGCCATCCTATGCACTGCTTATTACATGCATCTTCTAATAGGAAGACCTAAGTTTCCCTTTGTTCTATACTGTAGGCTATTCTCACACTTCCCTTCAACATTGTCTTGTACTTGCATTCCTTCATCATTTATATCTTTCTCTAGTTCTCCAAGTCGGCCTTGATCCTCCCCACTCTTCATGTCATAGTTTCCATTATCGTCCAATCAGTATTCGAGGTCTCCAAGTTGTTACATTGTTGTCAATAGCTCCACTGAGTTGGCCAATGAAATCGTATTTTACAACAATGATGTGAAATATACCAATATCACTTTTCCAAGTGTCATGATCAAATTCGCCATCCCTGACAGTCCCACCATTTGTTCCCCAATAATTCATTTTCCAATCATTCACTGCATGCCCATAATACTCATTTGAACTAGTTGATTAGCAACAACGATGTGAATTGATGAATGCTAACATGCCATGTGTCTCCACTGGGATTTTCCATTCTACCAACTCTTCATTCAATCAACCATTGCACCATTCATTCCCTACCTCCATTGGCCTATCGTGGGTTCCATGAATTTTATAACCAAGTCATGGGATTGTGAAGTTCTCTAACCCCCTAATTTCTTGACTTGCACTCCTTCCATCAGAATATCACCAAGACTTTGAAATATCTCACCCCGACACCACCATGTCACACCTGTAAGGAAAGCTTAGATGTGGAAAAACTCTCCTAACGCAAAAACCTCAAGGAAGAATGTAGAGGTGACTTTAAATTTTATAATTATAGTTCATTAAGATACACTTGAAAAGAATAAAAGAATAAAGAAATGAACATACACAATTGGACACCAGATTTGTGTTGGAAAACCCCTACGGGAGAAAAACCCACCACACCAAGAAAAGCCTCTTTGTATTATAGTAAATAAAATTACATATAGAGATCAACTTCACTTTCTGATGTCAATTATTACAGCAGCCTCATTCACTAATCAGCCTTATAGAGAAATTCTCTCTGAAACATCCAATGAATTCACTCAAATCAATTCGTGTTCAATTGAGAAACACTTCGTTATCTCACTCTGTTCATCGTCATTCGCCATTTCCAGAGAGTAATCCATTCTCTCATAGTCTGTTCATCTCCCCCACAGGAACGGTTGCAAAAATCCAACTGCCAACGATTCTCCTTCTGCTTCACTCATTTATTCAAAATAGACCACATTAGACAGTCATTCGGTCAAAGCGTTCAAACATAATTGCATGCTGGTGAGACATTAAACCATGTCTCCCTAATGCCACAATGCCCAACTATTGTTATCGACAAGAGTCACTACCATCGGCAAGAGTCATATTGAGTTCAAAACCATCACCCAAACTCACTCTATCGGCAAGACATCCCATCGATGTCCACTGCAGAACCATTGGCAAGACCACCGCTATTGGTGAGACATTATACCAAACACAAATCCATTGGCAAGAGGAATACTATTGACGAGAGGTCATATCGAATGCACCAACCTATCAGTGAGACCACATCCATCAACAAGATTTCTTACCAAATGCAAACCTGACCAAGTATCATCGGCCAGAGTCACACCATTGTCATCGACAGTTAATGTCACCCCGACCAGTCTATCAGCAAGAGCAACACCATCAGCAAGAGGTTACACCAAAGTTCATCACGTGGAGATCCATCAAAAGTTAAAAAAACAAATCTGTCAGCGAGACTAGCACTCTTAGCAAGATTTCATACCGACTGCAAACCTACCAGCCAAGAGTCTCCCCGATGATCACCAGGATCCAACCCATCAGCAAGACTAGTGCTATTGGAATGAGTCACTCCGAAGTTTCATACCATCTCCCTGATGACATCTATCGCCAATGTGTAAAACCTCGGCGAGACATACTCTATCAAAATGAGTCACTCTGAAGCTTCATGTCTCTCCCCGATGACTTCTATCATCAAGACATACCTGATGTCACATCGATCTGGTCTCAACAGGAGTTTAGAACACAGTTGCTTGTCAGCAAGACATTCTGAGGGTCTCACTGATTTTTCTTTTTCAGGAGTTTCATGTCAGTAAGATTGAGGCACATTTTCCAACAACACTGACATCACTTCCACCACACCATCAAAACCTGCCATGTTGAAGAGACTTAGGAGAATCTCTTGTTGAAACCCTGAAATCACCCTAATGCACATTCCAATATAATGCCGAAGAGACATTCACGAATGTCCCACCGACCAACCTATCTCTCACCGACAAGTCTTCATTTCTCTCCATTGAAATGTCTAAGAGACATCTGCCAAACTCCCACCAACACCGCTCTGTCTCATTGATGAGAACAACAACACCAAGTCAGGATGTCTAAGAGACTTCTTCATATCTCTCATCGACTAGCCTGCCTCTTGTCGACATAGCCCACTGCCTACTCCCAGTGACAACTTAATGTCACAGTGATAATGTTGAACACCCAAAAGAAGGAACTTGATGATTATCATAATTGTCAAGCCCTTATTGGATTTAAAATAACTCAGATTAATTTGGTGATGCAAGATTTCTCTTAGCCCATGATGCTCTTGCATCAAACACCCTAGGTAAGTGAAATGTTTCTTGAGTTGGTAAACTCAGGAACATTGGAAGGTGCATGGGATGGTAATCCCATGTTTATTCTTGATCCATAGTTGATCCTTATCCATGAGAGCCTTCCCTCTTGTACTCTTTTGCTCAACCTCAACTCTCAAGCCATCTCCACTTGTGTTCTTATTTTTCTCTAAACAACTTCTTACCACTGGACCACCTCTATGCCCACCACACCCTTTTGGGTTGCTACTCCTTGTGCCTTTATTTCCCTACTATAATAAATCATAACTTAATTTTCTCTTTCCTCTTGAAACTTGATCTTTGAATGACTACAAATCATTGCAATTACTTCATTCCTCTTCATCTACTCATTTCTTTTCTACACTAAAACAAACAATAGAGCTAGATTCTTTTAGTTACTTTTCCTTCTCTTTTACAAAAGTCATCATATACTACTGCCCATCTTTCCAAATGGTATACGCATTCCTCCTACCATCATAGATAGCTTCCCTATCAAACTTTCATGGTCTAACCAACAACACATGACACGTTGTCATAGTAATCATGTCACACAACACCTTATCTTTGTCTTTGTAAGAACCAATCTGAAAACTTACTAAACATTGTTCTCTCATAGTCATTTCATGCTCCTTCTACAACCAACAAAATTTGTACAGAATGGGATGTGTATTCCTTTTCAAACCTAGTTTTTCCACCATTTCTTCTGAAACTAAGTTATTTGTACTACCACTATCAACAATAACCTTACAACACTTACCTCCAGCCTTGTTCATAGTCTGAAAGAGATTCCTTCTTTGGGATGGTTCCTCCTCCATCGTCTTTGGAGTCATCAACACTCTTCTCATCATGAGAGATTTAAGTTCTTTTGGGTCTGCTACTTTTGGTGATGCATTACACTCCTCATCTTCTTATGGCAAGTGGTTTCTTTCTGCACTCTTCTTGTTGTCCTCTTGTATTTGATCACACTTGAATGCACAATGACCAACTTCTCCACACTAGTAGCATCTAAATGGAAACCCTCTAATTCCACTACCACCTCCTCTTGTTGGTACCTCCTTTTCTTTGGTGTTTTGGCCCTCTTCTTTGCTCCATTTTGGATTGGATTCTTCCTCAATATAATTTCCTTTATTGTTGCTCACTTGTCCCTTTTCAGTTCCAAATCTTCCCTAACTTTTGGAATTATTTATTTTCCTCTTGCTTAATTTCTCCTATGCCTTCAATGCATACTGGTATACTTCCTCGACTATTGTAATCTTCATCATACTCATCTCATCCTATAAGTTAAACCTCAAGCCATTCACATACCTAGTTGTCCTTTCCCTATCAATTTCATTCCTTCCAGATTGAATAGCCAACTTGAAAAATTCTTCTGTGTAATATTTTACACTCATATCTTTTAGCTTCAAATTTTGCAATTTCTTGAACAACTCCATTTTTTAATCTCCAGGTATGAATTCCTTCTTCAAATTTGTTACCATCTAATTCCACCTCATTATTCAAGGATCTCCATCCATTTCTCGTTCTTTCTGCAATCCTTTCCACCATAATGCAGCATGCCCTTTCAATTTCGTTTGAGCTATCTTCACCCATTGCGGGTCTTTAATGTCCTCCAATTTGAAGTAATCCTCCAGCTCTCTAATATAATTGATTAACTCATCTAGATTTAACATTCCAGAAAAGTTCAGAAAGTCCATCTTATTTCTCTTCATTATTCTCAAAAGAGCTCTCAAAAATATTTCTTGTTCGACATCTATTGGTTGTTGCTCCTCCTCCTCCTCATCCTCTACTTCTTCTCTTTTGTGTTCTTCACCTTTGATTTCTTCCTCATTCTCACGTTCTCTTCTTCTTTCTCTTCTTTCCCTTCTATTACCAACACCTACTTCTCCCTGGTTTTTGATACCTTCAATCACCATGTCACAAATTCTTTCAAGTACAACCTCTATTCTAGGTCTTCCTCTTCCTATTCGAGGTGACATATCTTCCAATCAACGGTTTTAGCTCTCAACTATTTGGAATTCCACACACACCCACAACAATCCTTTTGAGCTCTACACTTTCGTCACTCTCTCCCACGGATCTCAATGGATACTCTCCATGCTCAAAACTGCCTGCTCTGATACCACTTGATGAAGGGTACTCCCCTTAACCTACATAATCTCACTACATACACACAGAAATACCACCAGATGCAAGAAGAGAACAAACAATTCCTCTATTAATAGAATGAAATCACATATTATGTGCCATCCTATGGGTTGCTTATTACATGCATCTGCCGACAAGTAGACCTAAGTTTCCTTATGTTTTGTACTATAGGCTATTCTCACACTTCCCTTCGATGTTGTCTCGTACTTACATTCCTCCATCATTTATATCTTTCTCTAGTTCTCCAAGTCAGCTTTGATCCTCCCTGATCTTCATGTCATAGTTTCCATTATTTTCCAATTAGTATTTGAGGTCTCCAAGTTGTTACATTGTTGTCAACAGCCCCACCGAGTTGGCCAATGAAATCGTATTTCATAAAAAATGATGTGAAATACACCAAGATCACTCTGCCAAGTGTCATGATCAAATTTTCCATCCCTGTCGGTCCCACCATTCATTCCCCAGTAAGTCATTTTCCAGCCATTCGCTACATGCCCATAATACTCATTTGACTTGGTCGATTAGCAACAACAATGTGATTCGATGAATGCTAACATTCCATGTGTCTCCACTAGGTTCATTTATTCTACCAACTATCTATTCAATCAACCATCACACTATTTTGTCCCTACCTCCATCAGCGTGTTATAGGTTCCATGAATTTTATAACCAAGTCGTGGGGCTGTGAAGTTCTCTAACTCCCCCATCTCTTGACTTGCATTCCTTCCATTAGAATATCACCAAGACATCAGAAGATCCCACCTCGACACCACCATTTCAAACCAACATCACTTCCACCACATTGTCAAAACTGGCCATGTCAAAGAGACTTAGGTGAATCTCTTTCCAAAACCCCGAAGTCACCCCGATGCACATTCCAAAAAAATGTCAAAGAGACATTCATGAATGTCTCGCTGACCAACCTATCTCTCATCGACAAGTCTTCATCTTACTCCATCGGAATATCTAAGAGACATCCACCAAACTCCCACTGACACTACTCTGTCTCAATGATGAGAGCAACAACACCAAATCAGGATGTCTAAGAGACTTCTTCAGATCTCTCATCAACTAGCCTGCCTCTTGCCAACATAGCCCACTGCCTACTTCCAGCGACAACTTAATGTCATAGTGATAATGTTGAACACCCAAAAAAATGACCTTGATGATGATGAGAACTCTCAAGCCCTTATTGGATTTAAAATAACTCAAATTATTTTTGGTGATGCAAGATTTCTCTTTGCCCAAATGCTCATGCATTGTATACATTTATCTCCTCAATCAAGTATAAGATCTGGAGTCCACAACATAATGAACATTCTCCACACATGTGAACATACAACAAGGACATCCAATGGAAGAAAAATCACAAACCTCTCAACCATGTGGAACCTTGAGGTCCACCCCCCTTGCTGAGTTAACACTAGGTCCTGCTACAAACAGACAATTAGGAAAGAAATAGGCTAACAGAATCAGGGGTTATACATGGACTCCAACACATCACTGCTCACAACACAACATCACTTACAACACTGACTTCACTTCTAGAGGCACAAACACAACAAAAGAGAAAGTAAAACTTGGGAATGATAGACTGCAATAGGGAGGAGTGTCATCAAATAGCTTGATATGAGTTATCCTAGCTGATCTTCCTAGGCTCCTGGCCCCATACTGGGTTATCCTGATAACGTCTACTAATCCCTGACACCCATTCAAACTCATGCAAAATCAACATACCTTTCATGAGGACAAGGCAGTTGATCTTGCCATTCTAGGCCTTCCCATCTCATTTCAAACCTAAATGAGCACTTGAGCCATGAGTGAGGCATACATTATCTTGATTAATGTGAATTCTACCCATTCCCCCTAAATCATTATTAATGTTATCGCTAGATTAAGAAACCCTCCCATGGGTTATCTTGGGCACCACTTTGGGTCCTAGCTCCCATGGAGAGCCACTCCCCCTACTTGCAACTAGTAAACCCTACACAACAAGCAAGGCATTTACCATTTTGTGTACTCATCGTATTCACATGAATCCATACACATTGCAAGGAATTGACCTTCTTGCACACATCACAATCAAAAGAATCTATACACAGTGCAAGGTATTTACCCTCTTGCACACAACTCAAAACATTACCAAACCACTTCCAAGTGAAACAATCATAAGATAATTTACTCATATAATACCCCCTCCTAGGCCTGTGGAAACTGACCATAAATAATTTCCACAAATAACTCCCACCTTTAAAAATTACCAAAACCCCTCAGTTCATCAATCAAGACACAATATTAAATATAATCAATTAATCATAGTTTCAAAACTAAACAAATAATCCAAATAATACGACATTCTTTCAAGCACATTGTTCCATGCAACCAAACAATCATAGAATTATAACCTTGGAAAATAATCTTTTTCATAAGGCATTAAGTCAGTCCCTTATTTTCACTTAATCCATATTTCAATTAAAGGATTATTTACTCCAAATATTTGTACTTGAAAATAATGATAATAGCAATACTCTAAATACTTGAATTACAAGGCAATTTTACTAAAACTTAATTATATAAAAATAATCATCATACATCCACAAATTATACAATTACCTATATAAAAATAAATCAATTCATTAATTATATACACAATTGAATACCCATCTAATAATAATTATCTGATTCAAATATTTTTATTAAATAACATTATTAACCCAAAATATGCATATATATATATATGAACATATATATATATATAATTATAGAAGGCAATATAAAATATAATTTATCAGAATATAATATAGCAACATATATATACACATATATAAGCACACACACATCTATATATAGATATATATATAGTCGAATACCAATAGAAGATGTAATCATCGAATACCAACATAAAGTTTATTTAGTGCTTACCAAACATAAAATAAATTCATTGGATATAAAAAAAATTAAGTATATTTAGTGAATACCCAACAAAAGCATCAACTACCAAGCAATAATATGTAACCATCATTTACCAAACATAGTGAATATCTATGTAGTACATAGGGAAGCATCGCTATACACAACATCAAAAATATATAATGCAGAGAAGGAAACCACAACTGACAACATCAAATGAAATTGAGATAATCGGTAGTGAATACAATTGTAGGGGTGGAGAAAGGATGGGATTTGGCTAGGTAGACTCTTGTCTCAACCGACCCCCTCTCAAGAAATCTCATTCTTATTGTAATCTAGCTTGACCTTATCATTGCAAAATTCAAATGCAAAAGAAAACACATAATTTAATACATACACCAACTCTTAACAATCATGACGCATATTTCCAAATATAAAAAAATTTCCCATCCATAGTTCCCACATAATACTCATTACAAACTGTTAGTCGCATGGAATAGCAAGGACATGCATCTTAGCATTACAAAGGTGATTATGCCACCACTAGCCACATGGTTTCATGTTGCCATACTTTAAGCTAGAACAAGTTCAGATAACGCTAGGAGATTCTAGCAATACAAAGGAAAGAGGACCACTAATAGGGTTTGCTAAAAATCTACCAGAAACTTTCTAGTGGATGCAAGCGGTTGGGGAGGGAGGACGCATAACTACAGATTATGAAGAAAACACATTTGTTGGAAAGGCTAAGGAAATTTCAAGAAAATATTATGGTGGGTGAAGGACTGTTTAACAGAGGACCTCAAAGAGATCTCATCTTATGAAAAATATGCTGGTAGAGTGCGCCCCCGAGGATTAGTTGAAAAGGAAGCTTCAAAAGATGCAATTGGTTGAGGGTGTGCACCAATCCAGTTGAAAAGCCTTAGAAAATTTTCAAGAAAAGGATTCCGGCTAGCATTGAATTGTTTAATAGGAGGCCTCAAGATATTTCAACTCGGAATGCAATGATTGCTAGATATACACAAATCGGATTCATGAAAGCATCCAAGAAAGCAATCAACAGAAGTAATTAAATATTCTCTCAAAAATGCAATGATTATGGAATATGCATAAATATATATTTGCACTAAATTGTAAACAAAATCGTTAACATTCAAACAATAACACTATAGTAAGAAGAACAAAGACTCATCTGTAAGTTTGTTTCCTCAAATTGATTTGATAAAATGCCTTTCTTCATCTATCCTTCTATGTTCCTCCCTTTCAAGAACCAACAATGGAAAATCAAAACATTGAAGGGTTCTCACAAGTGATAAATATGGCATCCTTCCCTCCACACCTAAATAGTGTCTAAAAGTGTCATATAATATATCAAATAACATCTCGTAACACCAATAATCATAACCCATTCCAAAATAAGTTAACACACATGTGATAAGTCCTAACCTAGAACATCACACATAGTCATGACAATGATCTAAGCATATCATTATTAAACATTAGTACTTCATCAAATATCCTTAAATAAAAACATTAAACAAGGGCTATCATAGATGTAAAACATTTACACTCCTTAGATCATTTCATATAAATCATCAACAAGGATTAGTATGCTAACATCCTAATACATCATCAACATGTAATCATAAAGAAATAGCTCTTAGTCTCATAGTAAGCATAAACAATAAATATCATAAAAAGGTGAATCATGGAGGGGCACTACACTAACCTTAGCCTAACTCCATCCACCTCATACCACTTTTATTGAGCCATAGAATCTAGGACAACCCATTCTCATACTATTTTTCTCAAGCCAAGACCATATTTAAGGCTTTTAACCCAACTTGAGATTGCATACATGTAGTCTTGAACTCTAATTTCAATTTTTTCCCTATTGACCAATTTTTTTGGGATCTTAGGTAGTCATTGTACACCTTATCAGAATGCACACCTTTTGGTCTAGTTCAAGAATCTAGGTTCTCTATATAAAATAAGATTCATAGGAAATTAAAAATCATCTAAAGAAAGAAAAGGAAAATCACTAAAATAGAAAGAAAAAGAAAAAAAAAGAGCATTGAGATGAAGCATTTAGCCCTATATTTTAGCATTAAATATCACTACATTTTTTCTTGGAACATCTTCAAAAAAATTCAAAAAATAATTAATTGATTTAACAAGGCCTAATTGTAATTAAGAAAAAACACATATTTCTTCACTTGATAGTAGGCTCCACAAGTGCTTTTTAGTGTCACCTAGTCCTAATATTTCTAAGTGAACAAATTTCTAAAGACCATATGGACAAGGTTTATGGCCACACTTGTGTCTATTACCTAGACACAATTTTATCTTTTCAAGCATCGGTTGAAGGCCCATGTAGAGGATTGATGTAACGCCCAACCGAGAATAGTAGAGAACAAAACCTAAACCACGAGAAAACAAACAATTTTTTATTATTATTTCATGCAATATTGTGCAAATGAAGTTAAACTTAACCTTAATTATTAACCTATTTCCTCTAGGGTGCACTACTGCATTAATTAATTTCCTTTATCCAAATTACAAAACCATATAACTTAATTATATCCAAATACTAATCATCATGAGCATCACATGTACTTATCACAAATAATTAAATGAACCAAGAGATACAACCATACTATATCATGAAGTAAAAAATGAATATAGATCATTTAAAATAGCTTGTATAGAATTTACAAAATACATATCTCACTACATATGTAAGATACATCATTTTTAGTTTACATTTATATTTGTATAGTAATACCTCCTCAATACAAGTGAGGAGTGCTCAACAAGAGATACATGTACAAGTACAATGATCAAATCTCAAAGATGACGCTGAGAAGAAATCAACAGATCAAGAGGAATCACCACAACATGAACAAGATGGGAACCCAATGGAGAACGTAACATGTTCCACCCTACCATGTGAATCCAAAGATTCACCCCCCCTGCTAGGAGGTTACAAAGACCCCCACCATCTAATAGACAAGGACTAGATATCACAAGGTTGACAAAACTCACAACATAAGATGAACACATCAAAAAGAACAACAACATCCATGAACATATTTCCAGAGACACATAGGTGGTCAAGGTAAACCAAAAATTAAGGAAACTCATGGTTGTCGTAGGATAAGTGTCATCACATAATTGGACATAGCTTATCCAAGTAGTTCTTCCTAGGCCTCGACCCCCATCTTGGGTTATCCTGGTAGCCTCTACCGACCTCTCGTGGAGATGAAGTAGTTGATTATGTCATTCCAAGCCTTCATATCTCACCTCAAGCCTATACAAGCACTTGAGGTTGAGCAGGGCACAAATTTATCTTGTTTAATGTTTGAGCTACCCATTCCCCCTAGTTTGTTTTAATGTTATCACTTGTTAACAAACTTCCACATGGGTTATCTAAGTTCCCCTTTGTGCGTCGGCTCCAATTGGAAGCCACCCCCTCTACTGACCACCAAAAACCATAGAAACAGAAAAAAAGGCCACTTGCAAGACACAAAAAACAAATGAATGACAATGTGGGGCATTTACCATCCCACACACAAAATCCATAAAATCAATCACAAGGACAAAATAACGTGCAAGGAAAACGTCCACCATAATCATAATCATAACACAGTTTTCACATAACCAATTAACCAAATAAAGCCATCACGAAAGAATCATCCTATCCCCTAGATGACATAAAATCCATCACACTGAAAGAAATTTTCATGAACCAAAGCCACAATGATTACCAACTTAAGAATTTAAATTTTTAAAGAATGAATCATCCTTATTTAATTCATACAACTACTCAAGTATCTATAAGCTAAGCAGTCTAAGCGGATTGCAAGGGAATCTTTGTAAATTTCACAATATTATTAAGTCCCATAATATCCCCTTCCAAGAACACCAATTGGTTTATTTAATGCTAACTTCATCAACACATTAAAACAATGGTTTCTCTCCATGTTGTATTGCAGCCATGATTGAAAATCAAAGGACATATGTATGCTCATATAGATTCATCTATTCATTTGTTTTCATCTATATAAACACACACGCACACATATATATATTTATATACATATAATTTATGAAAAAAAATTAAAAGACTCAAATATGAATATATATCACAGAAACATAACACAAATATCAATAGTTTATAATTAATAACTGGTTATACATAAATACAAACCTATATATATTATTTATAATTTTCTCTATCAAGTATGTGTCATGATTAGAATTGAATTATTTCCTACAATAATTATCTTCTCCTATTATAATTTATATAATTCCTCTGTCAGTTAAGTCGACCCAGATATAAGAGACACATTAGCTTAGAAATTCCAACAAAGTATGAGCTAAAGATAACTATGTAACTGGAGGAAATTTTTTGATAACATCACAGAGTCAACAATAGATCACTTGATAGATAAAGATAACATGACACAACCTAGGAAATGATTCACAAACATTAGGCAAACACTAATTGCTAAACAAGGTGCTTATGTTGTTGACAGAGTGAATTCTTCACTTTACACTGCCACAACTTACCTAGAGACATTCTACGATGCCTAAAAGATAAACATAGGTTGATGGAAATGTTTTAGGCAATAAGAGATGAATTATGACAATTGCACTCAGGTCGACCTAGATATTTGCATGCACCTCAGAAAGCAACAGTTCCATTAATGAATCTGATTGGTTAAAGAAGGATTTCATTTAAAATCCCACTAAACTAGGAATGGACAAAGGCTCGACCACTCAGGTGTATTCCACAATACATAGAAAATGGTAACTTGAAGATAAAACAATGGATTCAAGAAAGTGAAATAATCAATTGATAGAAAAGTGAATAATATCAAACTCTTATTCATAGCACAGTTACAATTACAAATTAAATCACACTACATAACGTCAGAGAATTAAGTGAAAGACTACTTAATAGCTGCGGAATGAGCATATGGAAGTACGTAATCCACTTAAGAAGGTCAGCGCATTGCAAGTTAGGCTCAAGACAAGTTTAATGATTAGCCAATGGCATAGGCTATTCCTTGTAGAAATATACACAAAATCAGCTATACCAAATAATAAAGCACCTTCATCAGGTTTAAATAAAAAATAGAGATTGATAAAATAGTGTGTCGACATGCAAACCACACAAAGGTGGCACGACAAGCATAATGGAATGTCGATGTTGCAGCTTACTCTTAATGTACAATTGTTGCTTAAACTAATTGTATCCTACACTATCCAAGGCTCTCAGTCAGATGAGAAGATGGGGCAGCAGCTCTTACCAAAAAAATAAACTATAGATTCTAGAATTGAACTTAAGCTGACTCATGTGGTTTTTGAATTAAGATAAAAATTCTATTGATTAAAGGTTATAAGTTCATCTATTTTGCAGTGCCAAGTTTTTTACTCACAAGCGTTTGACAACAATGACAAGTCAGAAAACAAAATCAAGAGCAATGGCCTAATAACGCAGGGAGGACATAAGTCTAAAAGCCAATAGTGAGAAGGCATGGTAATTGGTTGTATCTTTATCATGACTTTACCTACAAGATTCATTAATACCAGTTATCTAATATTGGCTTATACAAATAAAAATTAGTTGTTTGAAAAGTAATGATACCTCCCATAATACAAGGAAAATAATGAAGGAGGTATCTCATGCCAAAATAATAAGTTAGAAATGCCAAGGAGATAGTCATATTTTAACAAAGCTATGTGTATGGTAACTATGGAATGATCTGATAAACATTTAAAATAAAAACTACAACATTCAGAAAAAAAAAACACCAAATTTATATAAAGGAGAAAACCATGGAACCTGGATTCTTAGAGCTAAAATTTGAAGTTGAGCTAAGATTGGTAGTTGAATCTAAGTTCAAATTGCAATCTTTGAATTCTCCAAAGCTTCAATATCACCTCCAACTACTTGATTTTCTAGAATCCCCTTTTCAAAATTTAAAAGAAAACCAAAGAATTCCTTTTTCCCTCGGACTAGAAAGCTTCTAGCCAAAAACCCCCAAATTTTCAGATTAGTTTACCCCAAGAAAAATCTTCTAGAAAAATCCAAGATTCTTATATTTAAGTTTAAGGAATAATCAAATGAAGCATAAGTAATAAACATGACTCAAGACAGAACAAACGACGATATCGACAAAAAAAAATGAAAGTAACATGATGACAAGAAAAGAAAAATGATACAAACAAACCTCGAAAGGGGATTGTGGTAATAGGGATTCACCCTTGAAAAAGACAATGGCTCAATGTGGGGGACCCAGTGTAACCTCTAAAGCCAACAGATCCATTAGGCTTTGGCATGCTCATACCTGATAATCAGGTGGAGTCAATGCCCTATACGTGTAGCCTGCAACAAAAAAAAATTTGAGCATGTAGATAATGAAATAACCAGTCACACCATGATGGGGAAATCACAGAGTCACAGGGCACTCGCAAGCAAGTGATGTAAAACTATCCCCATCACTGACACATAACAATATCACAACATGATAGCTCATACATCTATCCATACATAGCATCATCATATCCATGATATACAACAAGCAAATAGATAATCTAATAAACATGATATAAATAAGAACATCAGATATCACATTATCATCGCACTAACATCATAATGTCATCAATATCACTAAGCTAAGCATCATTATAATATTATCAAACAGTCTCAACATCTACACATCAAAATATCACCATGTCTGAAAAGTATCCAACAGAGTCATAATGTCTATCAAGCAATAAGTTAAAGTCAAACAAAACATCATATAGTCAATATGAAATCCAAGATGTTTTCTGAACATAAGAAAATTGAGGGGCATCACATCCTCCCCCTCTAGAACCAAGCTTACTCCTGGAAGCCTGTAAACAGATACGGATAAAGCTCCCTCATCCTAGAAGCATCCTCCCAGGTAGCTGAAGCCTCATCATTTAGATCCCACTAGACCCTAACCTTCTCTATGTCTCGTCCTCTAAGTGTGAGTCTCTGGTGTTGAATTATGCCTATGCGCTCCAAAGCTAGTTGCACGTCCTCTACCTGTAATGCATTCCAATTGAGGACATGAGATATATTGGGATAATATGGCCTAAGTACTAAAATGTGAAATACATCATGTATGCACGAGAGATTGAGCGAAAAATAAAGATGGTATTCTATAGGACCAATTCTCTCCAAGATCTCAAAAGGTCCAACAAAACATGGTGCGAGCTTAGAGCCCTTTCCATAACGGATCAAACTCTTCCACAGATGCACACACAAAAACACCCTGTGAGCATTGGCATATTTATTTTTCCTATCCTGAGCTGCTACCAAATGCTCCCTAATTCAAACAACTTGTTGCTTCATCTCCTGAAGCATCTCTGGACCGAACATAACTCTATCCTCCAAATGCTCCCAACTCAACGGTGTCCAGCATAGACAACCATACAACACCTGTAAGGGAGGCATGCCTATAGAACTATGATAACTATTATTGTATGCAAATTCTACTAGATATAGGTAGTCCTCCCATTAGGTCTTTTGATCCATGATGTACATCTAAAGCATGTCCTCAAGAATATGATTGACCCTCTCGGTCTGCCCATCCGTCTCTAGATGATACGCTGAACTAAAATTCAACTAAGTCCCCAAAGCATCTTGTAGGGATGTCCAAAGTGCTAAGGTAAACACATGATCTTAGTTTGATATAATTTGGAGAGGAATACCATGTGTGATATCAAAATGTTTAACCTATTCTAAGCAACTAAAGTGTAATGGAAAAACATTAAGAAACACCTCAAGATTAGCCTAAGAAATTTGTAAATGCAAAGAGAAAAAGTGTAAAGTGATTGCAAATGGTTATACCTTCCCTTTGCAGCTGAAACTCTTTGGTTGGCCCTTGATTTTGATTTGGTTTGTATGCTCCTTGATGGTTCTTGAAATGACTAAATGCAAGATTTAACTATATGCTTGAATGTAGATCCAAATGGATGAAATTGATGGCTAGATGAGTGCACAAAATGGCATCATTTAGTTGCAAAATGGCTAAGTGTTGGAAATACCTTAGAGGATGGGGTATTTATAGAGAAACTTGAATTCTCTAGAGAATTCGATGGTTGAGATTTATCCAACAAGGCCAAGATAAAGGGCTAAGGTGAGTTGACGACTCAAAAGCCCTCACATTTTGACATGTGGAATGTGAGATGGCTAAGGGTGAGATGATTTGTAGGTGATGTGGAAGGGAGGTACATGATGTGGAGGAAGGAAAAGTACCTTCCAAGTACCTTGGGGAGTGATAATATATCCTCAAAAAGGAACTTATTGTCCCCAAGTGAGAGTGAAAATGACATTTAAAGAATTTTGGAATTTCTCAAAAATCTCCATGGGAAAAGAGAAAGTGGTTGGAGAAATAAATATGAATTAAAAATTCACATTCATAGGAGAATCTAATGGATAAGAGAGGGTCTCCAAAAAGGTGGGAATTGGTCACATGTGCATGAGGTGACAAGTCAAATATTCTAGAAGCCTTGGAAAGATAAAATGTGAATTAAAAATTCACATGGGGAGGAGAGAGACCTAGGATGAATAAAAGTGAATTAAAAATTCACATAGGAAAGAGAGTCAATGCCAAGAAAGAAAAATGGAAAGATTGACTAAAAAGTGGTGCTAAAAGTGGCTAATGACTTTGATTAAAGTTGTGCAAATACTCGATTATGATAATTAATGGAAGATTAAATACAAGTGGAAAATGTAGGAGGATGTGACATTAATCCTCGATTAAGAGGATGCACGCCCTAATTATGAATTAATTAAATTAATCCAAATTAGAGATGGATTATGGAGGATGTGACAAGGAGAGAGAAAAGAAGAATTTTAAATTGATTTTAATTCAAAAAATTAAAATGACTAAATTAAATAAATTGGTGTATTTATTTAATTTAGAGAGGAGAAAGGTACCAGATAAATTGTTTAATTGTTAAATTAAATACTTTAAGAATATTATGTGGGAAGTGTAATATTAATTAAATAAATTAATATTGACAGAATTGATGAATAAAGAGGTAAATTTGATCATATGGGAGTGATCAAATTTGGGTGTCTATATTTTTCCCCTCTTCGAAATATTGTTAGAATAACAATGTTTTGAAGAAAAATAAAATGTCAGTGATGAAGAAAGTGGTAGGGATTGATTCCCCAGCCTAAAAGAGGTTGAATGAGCTGTCCAAGTGGAGGGAAATAGAAGAGGGATGCCCCAGTGCCTGCCTCTAATGGATGGAAGGAAATGATAAGGTATGCCCCCTCGAGAGGGTAGTAGGGGAAGAAACAAGGGGGGCCCAGGCGCCTTCTTGATAGAAAGAAATGGAAGACATCATTGGATAGAGCATGAAAAATTAAGCAACTTTGACTTTTGAACAGAGTCGATTGGACATATGGTTTGTAAATGGCGGCTCCGGGAAAGAAGGGGATTAGTTAGGAGAAAAAAATTTAAATAAAAGGTCAAAAATACCTTTTATTTGAAAAAGGGGGGGAAAGAAAGGTTAAAAGGTAATTTGAAGAATTACCTTGTCTCATTGGTACTATATCAGTGGAGAGAAAAGAATAGAAGAGGGAGAGGAGACGGAGCAACGATGTCGTAGGATTATGATTCAGAGATCATTCACCGAGTGGACGAGCTGCCGAGATGCTGGACCCACTTTGCGGTGCCCCACCAGGTGAGTAATAAAAACCTTGTTATGTATTTTAAACATTTAGCACATTTTAAAATAGTGAATGAAAAATGTAAAATGTGGGTTTTGTGGGCGGGGTAAAATAAAAAAAGGGTAGCTTTTAGTTAGTTGAAACAAATGGAGGAAAGGGGGAATTAGGCGGGGGGAAAATAGGGCAGGCCGCCTCACAGAGGGGAAGATCTGTGCCGAGCTAGGGTGGGCTCACCCTAGCAGGGGGCAGAGTCACCCCAGAAAGGGGCGGAGACACCCCGAGCTGGGGCGGGCTCGCCCTAGCAAGGGGTGGAGTCACCCCAAAAAGGGGCAGAGCCCCCCTGAGCTGGGGTGAGCTAGCCCCAGTAGGGGTCAGAGTCACCCTGGAAGGGGCGGGCTCACCCCGGCAGGGGGGTGAAGTCGCCCCGAGCGAGGGCAGGCTCGCCCCGGCAGGGGGCGAAGCCGCCCCGAGCAAGGGCGGAGCTGCCCCGGCAGAGGGGCGGACTCGCCCAGGTAAAGAGGCAGAATTGCCCCGGTTGGGGGGCGAAGCTGCCCCAAGCTAGGGCGAGCTCGCCCCAGCAAGGAGGGGCAGAGTCACCCCGGCAGGGGGCGGAGCCGCCCCGAGCTAGGGCGAGCTTGCCCCGGTAGGGGGGTGGAGTCGCCCCGAGCTGGTGAGGATCCGCCTCGAGCCAGGGAGAGCCCGCCCTGGCAGGAGGGCAGAGTCACCCTGGAAGGGGGCGGAGCCACCCCGGCAGGAGGGCAGAGTCACCCCGGAAGGGGGCGGAGTCACCCCAACACAGGGAAAGTTTTCCCCAATATGGACCGGGGGGGAGGAGGGTGGACTGTGTAGGCCAGAAAGATGAGATCACCCTAATGAGGGTAGGATGAGGATAAAAGAGAGAAAAGAAAAGTAAAGAGGTAAGTAAAAGATGTCCCGAGGCTGAGAAGATTGTGTACTGATAATCAGGTGGTGTGGATGTAGGGTTTTGTGCGGTTATGGACACATGAGCGATGGTCGGAGGTATTGACAGTGATTGTAGCAGCGATGACCAACGTTGATCATGCGACTTTAGAGCATGCAGGTTTATTGCACTTTTTAGAGGTGTCGGTGATGAGGGTGCATCAAGTGATGCTGACGACCTTGATAAAGAGATGGAGTTCAAAGACATCAACATTTTGTCTGCCAATGGGAGAGATGACGGTGACACTGGAGGATGTATGGCGCATCCTGAAGCTACCGATAGCAGGGATATTGCTTAGTGATGTGGTATCAAGAGGGGTTGAGTTAGAGCATACCATGATGGTGTTATTTGGATGCGTAAACCTGCCTCTACAGGGTCAGCAGTTAGATCTAGATAGATGCTTGACAGTGGGGGTACCACCTTTGCCTTTATTTCTAGGTGGTCTGATCAGTGGGATATTGTTACCAGATCGTAGCAGGCGGTTCTGCAGTCTTAGGTTTATGGAGGCGATTCAACATATTGTCGAGTGGTGTGAGGGATAGATCGCGTGGGGTACCTCTGTCCTAGCCAGTTGTACAGGGATATGCATATGATTTGCTACCGGAATATAGTGAGTTTGACACACACGACCCTTCTACAGGTGTGGGCATGGGAGCATATTATGGTGACGAGACCGATTGTTGTTAGGGAGGGAGATGAGGATGATAGGGAGCCAGTGGCATGGGGGTATGGAGAGGCAAGGGGCTGGATTTTTCAGTATAGGAGGTCAGGAGATATGGAGGGATGGAGGAGGATGATGGATGATTTGTAGGAGAGAGACATAGTATGGCGGTCATATATGTATCAAAACTTTAGGGGGTGGAGAGAGGAGTGTTGAAACTGTAAAAATTTGATATTTTTACATGAGTTTTCATTCATGAGTTTTCTGATTTGGTCCTACCGTATGCATTTTTCATTTATTGTTTGCCATATTGTCCCATTGAATCATCGAGTTATGCTTTTTTCATGTCTGGATCCATATCGCCATAGGTTCATTCCTGTCTCCCCGACCCATTGTGTGTTTTCTTCTTGCATAAGTTTGAGTTGCCTATCGGCAAGACATATTATTTGTCACAGTGAATAGATTTTACTTACAGGTGGTTGTCAGCGAGAGCTTGGTATTATTTCGAAGATCGAGTATGGGTCCTATCGGTAAAGGCTTAAAGCATCGATATATATCATACCGAATCTATTGTGTCTTGTTGACTGTATCTTTTGATTTGCTTTCGGCGAAGGGTTGGCTTGGTCTTGGAAAACTGAGATGACTACAAGGTCCTTCAATGAAACATTGTATAGTCTACGTAAGGTCTCCCGACAGTTATAAGCTATAGCAACAAACATGAGATGGGTGGTTTCTGTTGGTGTGAGATCGGTTGTGTCTTGGCGATATATTGTGGCTCGAGGCTTTCGGCAGAACTTAGTTAACTCGTTATTGTGTCTCACCAATATTGTATGGTCACAGCGAAACTTAATGAATCAGAGGAGTATTTTTTGGCTTGGGTATAACAGGGAAGGTGTTATGGTGACCTACGGGTGGCGAGGGACTTTCGGTGTAACCTGATGAAATCTATATGACATCTCACTGACGGCCTAGGGCTATAGCGAAACAAAGGCGATACTTCTTGACTTCGATGTAACAAATGAGTGCTCACAGTGAACACGGATTACAGAGCACCGGGATGAAGCATTTGAATTACCTTCGGCAGGACGATATGTTGTGTCTGGCCGACTGTTCTATTGGTAAAAATAGAATTTCAGAGTCTTGTGGCCAACATGTTGGATGCTTGGAGACCATTGTTGGCTGACTTGAATTGAGCCCAAATATTGTGGAGGGCCGACATGAAGTTTCATTTTGATATTTTTCTTATGCTGGTGTATAAATAAGCATGTTGTAGTTGTTAATTAGAGAGACATTAGATTTTCGTTATACTGCAAGTAGATATAGTAGAGTAAACTTATCAGACCAGAGGCTGTTATTGCATGATTTCACAATGGAGGTATTTATGAGATTCAGTTGATGTTGCTACATTTCTTTGGTGTCAATTATCTGTTGAATTAAAATGAAAAATACTGCTAAGTTGTCTCCATGAATGATTTTTCTGGTTCTTTAAATTGACATAACAAGTTTATGTTCATTTTATTGATACACATTTGTTGTATTTGTGTGATTAATCAATTGGTTCTTTCAAGCAAAGATTAAATCATTTTTATTGATCACAGTAATCAGAGAAATTCATTTTGGATTATTGAAGTAGAACTTAGTAGTCACAGTATTGCATGTTTATACAAGTTGTAAACAAAACATATGCTAGATAATTTGCATCTTCTCCAGAAAATGTTGCTTATCTTGATCTCATTTGACTCTGCATACCCAACAAGGCACTAGTCTCTGCTCTTCATTATTATGAACTCTTTTAGTTTCTTTTAATTGAGTATTTATGACTTAGATCATAATATTGTCACTATTTTCAAGTTGGATTTCATTTGTTCACTCCCATCTACCATTGTGAACAAGTTTTTGTAAGGGGATTGATTGTAAGTTAAGTCTGCATTATTCAGAAAGGTACACCCACCCAGGTTGCAGCACCTAAAGAGTAGAAGGTTGAGTTCTCCTGACCTTGTCTGTTACCCTAAAGCATATCGAGAGATTGGCAGCCTCTTGAGGCATTCAACCTGCATTTTTGAGAGCTAACAAATTGGCGACTCTGTTGGGGAAAAATCAGAATCAAGGCCTTAAAAATAGAGTCAGAAATATTGCACAGATTCCACTGGGAATATGAAACATCAAGCATTTTTCTCATTTTTTGATAAAAGTGAGTGGCGACTCTAACATAATTTTTGTAGCTGTTCACCATGAATGGAAGAAGATCTCAATACAAGGGAGGTCATACTGGAGCTCCTGCTGGCAGTAGTAAGTGGACACACAAAATTGATAAGGTTGATAAGGGAAAAGGGATAAATGAGGACATGTGCATGACTAGCAAAGAAAAAACATCAAGAGCACATTGTGAAACATATGATACATGGAGAGATAATTCAAGTGCGAAACTTTGTACTCCAGAAGATCAAAGAAATCCTTTCTTTTCTCTTGATCCACAGAAAAGAGTTGAGTTTGAAGCTGCATGTGAGGATGAATGAATCAAAATTCAACATGAATATGATCAATAGATGGAAGGTAACCAAAATGACTCTATTAATCATGAGCTTCCAAAGGAAGTAAAAGCACAATTGGAACAGCAAGAGAGGAAGATAAAGGAGTTGGAGGCTAAATTACAGAAGGCCCAAATTACTGATCAGACGGTTGGTGGCTCAAAGTATGTTCCACTTCACAAGCAGGGTGATCACGGTGCAGGACCTTCCAATCAACAGAATGTTCCTTACAATCAAAGTAGAAATCAGCCAAACTATCCACCCCATATTCCTACACAGCATACAGGTATGCATCCACCTCCAGGTCAGCATTACATTCCACAACATAATGTACAGTTTAATAATCCCGTGCATCAGCATCAGTATCCACCTGTTCCTCCCCCTCACCAGCATACAACCATGATCAGATAGTTTGATTTAGCTGGTTTTTAGTTGTATCCTTACCCTATGGATGGTAGTTGGAGGAACATGGTGCCTAAATTCACATGAAGTAATGCAATCATAGCTGAAGAGCATTTGAGGAGTTTTAATATTTTCATTCAAGATATAGATGTGCCATATGAAGATTTACACATGAAGTTGTTCATGATGTCACTTCTTGAAGATGCCAAGGATTGGTTCAATAGCCTACCAGCATTCTCAATTAATTCTCTCTAGGTATTTCAAAGCAGATTTTTAGAGCAATATGGGAGTCAAAATGCTCCAGATGCAGCTCTTCATGAATTAATGAGAATTCAGAAAAATCAAAATGATTTGATTTATAATTTCAATCGAATTTCAATAAATTGCATACTAAAGTACCGCCTAGATCAAGACTGCCAGATTTTGTAGCATTAAGTGTATACTTAAATGCATTTGATCCTATAACAGGGTACGAGCTGAGAAATAGATTTCCAAGAGATTTGGCTGAAGCATAGAGAATTGCATTGACAATTGAAAACAACAGGAAGGTTGCTGGTATAACTAATAAAAGAGACAACCTGAGGCCTCCTCAGCAAAGCAATAACTATCGGTACAGATAAGAGAATATCTATAGAAATGAGAATATAGGTGAAAGGCCAAGGCTGCATGATATTCCTTACAATACGGACTGGAAAGATGGGAAACCTATTACAGCTAGGCCAAGAGGCAAAGATACCCATGATCCATTGAGCAGGAAAGGAACCTACATGGTGAGTAATAATTATTTTTGTGAAGTTTGTAATCAGCCACATTCTCCAGACTATTGTGTTGTAGCTCAAAGAATGCAAGATGAGGGAATGTTGATGGAAGATAATGGAGAGGATCACAAGGTGTATTTGACTTCAAATGTTTTTCACCATGTTGAAGAAAGGAATTCATCTTCAAAGGATGAAGGTTATGAATATGATGTTTCAAATCAGAAATATAATGTCCATATGGCTGAACAGGAGATCTTTTATAATTCAAATGAAGATTACACAGAGCCACATTCTGTTGAGGTGCCTGTTTAGTGTAACATAAGGAGACTCACTGAAGATGAGAAGGAGAGAATAACTATTGTTGCAGTTGAAAAAGCCAAAAGCTCATACTGGTTGAGAAACATAAAAGTTAATGAGCTAGATGGAGTTCCTAGGGGAATTTTTATAAAAGATCAAAAGGAAACAAAGGAAACTGTAAAGATGCCAGAAAACAAACAGCATGATATAATTGAAAAGAAACCTATCCAAAGGCAGAAAGTTGAAGAATTACACAAGGAAATACAAAAGTCTGATCAGCCTTGTAAAAAAGAAAAGGAAGAAAACAAAGGAGAGGCACCAGAACTTAAGAAGACTGTTAAGATGGAGGGCTTCTCTTTTGAATTCACACAGGTGTTATCCCAGGTAAAGATGTCTGTTTCACTACTTGAATTGATGAAAATTAAGGAGTACAAAGATAATGTTGTTCAATTGATTACAAATGGGAATGAAAAACATATGAATTCTATAGAAGTCAACAGGCAGGAAAAAATAAATAATTCAGAAGTATGTTTGGGTGATGTTTTAACAACTTCTCCACAAGTGGATCCTTTCTTCACCACATTTCTTATAAATAATAAATTGCTGAGGAATTGCATGATAGATTTTGGCGCTGCTATAAACATTATGCCAGTCGGAGTAATGAAGCAGTTTGGCATGTGGGTTGATATCACTGGAGGCAAGTGTTATGCAATGGATAACAGACATGTTCCTGTGGTTGGTATCATGAAAGATGTTGAAGTCAAATTGGCTACATATCCACAAGTAACATACAATATAGATATAACAGTCATTGATACTCCTCCTCAATTTGGGATACTTTTGTCAAGGCAGTGGACTGCAACTGTAGGTGGAAATGTTCAATTTGATTTATCTTATGCTACAATACCAGTGAATGGTCAGGAAGTCAAGTTATACAGAGAGCCAAGAATGAGCCAGCTTGTTGAATGTGTGCCACAAGATCAAATTAATTATTTTTGTGATATTGATTTGGGAAGTTTTAAAATAGAACTAGCTCAGCCAAAATTAATTAATAGTGATCCAATTGAAAAACATGCTGCACATAATTGTAATGGTGTATGGAAGATGTACTTTGATGGAGCTTGCAGTCAAGAGGGTAATGGAGCTGGGATTGTATTTGTTTTTCCTGGAGGTATTACTTTTAAATATTCTTTTCTATTAGCATTTGAATGTACAAACAATGTGGCAAAGTATGAAGCTTTATTGACAGGCTTGAACATAGCTATGAAACACAAGATTAAGTTGTTGGCTGTTTTGGACGATTCTGAGTTGGTTGTTTCACAGATCAAATCAAAATATGCAGCAAAGCACAAAAGATTAAAACAATATAGAAATGTTGTATGGCACACTATTGAATTGTTTGATGCATTTTCAATTGAGTGGATTGATAGATCAAAGAACATAATGGCTAATTTCTTAGCAAATGTGCAACTTAAAAGAGATGATATTACACTGGCTGGGGTATCACAAATTGAATTCAAAACAAGGCCTGTTGTTCCTGATAACATTTATAGCTGGCAAGTTTTCAATGATGATGCTAATCTTTTAAAAAATTTGCACTATATAGACCAATATGAAGCACAGGAAATTGAATTCAATGCTTTTGCTGAGGAAGTAGATGGGAAGCAAACAGTGTTTGGAAAGGAAATATTGTAGCTCAAAATAAATAAATTTCCCAAGGGTCTAGTGGCATTGGAAAGGTTGTATGATGGAAATGATAGATCTTTCATGAAACAAACTCCAATCAAAAGAGAAGATGAAGAAATTAATTTAGGGACTGAAATAGCACCAAGAAAGGTGTACATTGGGAAGAAAATAAGCCCAGCAATTAGGCAAATGTTGATTGAGCTGTTGAGAAAGTACAAACATGTATTTTCCTGGTCATATGAAGATTTGAAAGCATATAGGGAGGATTTATTTCAGCATGAAATACCTTTGAAGCCAGGCGCCAAGCCTTTTAGACAGAATCAAAGGCCTATCAACCCAACATTGGAGCCTAAGATGCAGGAAGAATTGACAAAGCTCAGGGATGGAGGAATTATTAAGCCAATTAGACATTCAACGTGGGTTTCAAATCTGGTTCCTATGAGAAAGAAGAATGGTGACATCAGATTATGTGTGGACTTTAGAAATCTGAACATGGCATCTCTCAAGGATAATTATCCTTTACCCAACATGGAAGCAATATTACATAAGGTGACAGGCTATGAGCTATTGTCCATGATGGATGGATTTTCTGGATACAATCAGGTTAAAGTCAAGGAATCTGAGCAATACAAGACAACATTTACAACTCCTTGGGGAACATATGTATGCATAAGAATGCCATTTGGTCTCACCAATGCTAGAGTGACTTTTCAAAGAGCTATGGATGTGGCATTTGCTGATTTGATTAATATTATCATGGTGGTGTACCAAGATGACTTGACTGCTTATTCGAAGAAGGCTGAAGATCATGTGCAACATCTTGAAAAGGTATTTATCAAAGCTCTTGAATATGGTATTAGTTTAAATCCAAAGAAGTGTCATTTCGCAGTCACAGAAGGTAAGCTCTTGGGTCATATTGTTTCAAAAGAGGGAAATAGAATAGACCCTGAGAGAGTTGAAGCTATTGATAAAATTCATATTCCCAAAACTGTCAAGGCAATACAGTCATTCTTTCAACAAATTAATTTTGTTAGGAGATTTGTTTCTAATTTTGCTGAGATCATCAAGCCCATATCTAAAATGTTGAAGAAAGGACAAAAAATGGACTGGATTGCTGAAGCTTTGGATGCTTTTATGTCTATCAAAAGGGCTATCAAAGAGGCTCCTGTTCTTAAATCTCTAGATTCTACAAAGCCTTTTTAGACTTTTCATTTGCCTCAATGCATACTATTGCTGTTGTGATGTTACAAAAAAATGATGATGGCCATGAGCAACTTGTGTCTTTCTTTAGTAAATCATTACAAGGGTCTGAATTGAAGTATGACATTATGGAAAAGCAGGAATTTGCACTAGTGAAGGCTATTAAAGCATTCAGACCATATCTTGTTGGAGAAAAAGTAGTTACTTTTGTCCCTCATGCTACTGTCAAAGACATTTTAACACAGTCTAAAGTCATAGGGAAAAGATGCAGATAGATCAACAAGATTCAAGAATTTGATATGGAAATATAGATCACTAAGTTGGTAAGAGGCCAAGGCTTGGCTAAGCTGATGGCAAAAACTAATATTGAGGAAAATCAGGTCTACAATATTGAAGAAGGGGTTGTAGTTGCAAGCATTGAACACACTCCTTGGTATACTAATGTTATGAGTTATCTCAAATACATGAAATGTCCAGATGGATTGAGTGACAGCCAGAGGAGAACTTTGAAGTTGCAGGCATCAAAGTATGTCTTTATTGATGGAGATTTGTTTTGGAAGAACAGGGATGGCATATTGTTGTTATGTCTGGATGAGTCATAGACCAAGCATGTTTTAAGTGAAATACATGAGGGAGTTTGTGGAGGTCATTACTTAGCAAAGACAACTGCACACAAAATTCTTAGGGCTAGGTATTATTGGCCAAAGGTTTTTAATGACTCCTTTACACATGTGAGAAAGTGTGAGGCTTGCCAAAAGTTTTCAAGAAAATTGAAGTATCAGGGTTCTTTGCCACTTCGACCTTTGCAGACTGATGCCCATTTTCATCAATGGGGAATTGATTTCATTGGAGAGATACAGGAGAAGTCAAGTGGAGGACATAGATGGATACTAGTTGCCACTTATTATTTTACAAAGTGGGTGGAGGCAGTCCCAACCAAGCAGGCTACAAGTATGGTAGTGACTAATTTCCTGATGGACAATATTATCACCAGATTTGGTGCACCATTGAGGATAATCATAGACAATGGGATGTACTTTAGATCAGATGAATTCAAAATTTTTTGTGATAATGTGGCATTACTATTTCTTACGTAGCCCCTTATCATCCACAAGCCAATGGTCAAGCAGAGTCTAGCAATAAAAGTCTCTTGAAGATTATAAAAAGGATGATGGGACAGAACAAGAGGGCTTGGGATTCAAAGCTAAAACTCGCTGTGTGGGCTGATAAGATCATTGTGAAAAAGGCAATTGGAAAATCACCATTTGAGTTAGTGTACGGAGCACAAGCTAGGATGCCTCTGCAGAATTTGTTGCCAGTTTATAAGTTTATCCTTCAGGAAGATATGGATGTCCTTGGGCCTATGGAAGACAGAATGGAACAACTTGTTGAACTTGATGAAGTAAGAAGAGAGGCCCAAAGTCAAAACATGAAGCTACAGGCACAGATGAAGTATTTATTTGATAAGAAAGCAAAGAATAGAAAATTTGAAGAAAATGACTTGGTGTTAATGTGGAATGAAAGGTTTCAGGAGAAAGGCAGGCATGGTAAATTTGAAGCTCTTTGGCTGGGACCTTTTGTTGTTGTTGGAAAGAAGGGTGAAGACTCGTATTATCTACAGAACATGGCTGGTGAAGATCAGGAATTGTTTGTTCATGGGAAAATCTTGAAGCTTTTCTTCTCTTGAGCAACACAGAGGATTAAGGGTTGCCAGTGCATGGACAACTCTTGCTTATCCTCTTTAAAATTATTTTCCATGCACAATAGTCTAGGAGTTTTGTCCATCTCCACTTCACTATCATTTTCCATTCACATTCATTTTGCATTCATTTTGCATCCGTTCTCTTCCATCTTGCATTCTCTGCATTCATTTCCATTGCCATTCATTCCATTTCTGCTTGTTGGCTCATCTTTTTGTGTCTGGTCTGCTTACCCCAAGATTCTAGATCCTTGCAATGATCTAACTATCATTCATCCCCAGACGGAGCCATTGTTGGAACTGTAAAAATTTGATATTTTTACATGAGTTTTCATTCATGAATTTTTTGATTTGGTCCTACCGTATGCATTTTTCATTTATTGTTTGCCATATTGTCCCATTGAATCAGTCGAGTTATGCTTTTTTCATTTCTGGATCCATATCGTGATAGGTTCATTCCTATCTCTCCGACCCATTGTGTGTTTTCTGCTTGCATAAGTCTGAGTTTCCTATCAGCAAGACTTATTATTTGTCACAGCGACTAGATTTTACTTACAGGTGGTTGTCAGCGAGACCTTGGTATTGTTTCGGTAATCGAGTATGGGTTCTATCGGCAAATGCTTGAGGCATCGATATATATTATACCGAATCTATTGTGTCTTGTTGACTGTATCTTTTGATTTGCTTTCGGCGAAGGGTTGGCTTGGTCTTGGAAAACTGAGATGACTACAAGGTCCTTCGGTGAAACATTGTATAGTCTACGTAAGGTCTCCCTGACAGTTATAAGCTATAGCGACAAACATGAGATGGGTGGTTTATGTTGGCGTGAGATCGTTTGTGTCTTGGTGATATATTGTGGCTCGAGGCTTTCGGCAGAACTTAGTTAACTCGCTATTGTGTCTCACCAATATTGTATGGTCACAGCGAAACTTAATGAATTGGAGGAGTATTTTTTGGCTTTGGTATAATAGGCAAGGTGTTATGGTGACCTACGGGTGGCGAGGGACTTTCGGTGTAACCTGATGAAATCTATATGACATCTCACCGACGCCCTAGGGCTATAGAGAAACAAAGGCGATACTTCTTGACTTCGATGTAACAAATGGATGGTCACGGCAAATGCGAATTACAGAGCACGGGGATGAAGCGTTTGAATTGCCTTCGGCAGGATGACATGTTGTGTCTGGCCGACTGTTCTACTGGTAAAAACAAAATTTCAGAGTCTTGTGGCCAACATGTTGGATGCCTGGAGACCATTGTTGGCTGACTTGAATTGAGCCTGAATCTTGTGGAGGGCCGACATGAGGTTTTATTTTGATATTTTT
This sequence comes from Sequoia sempervirens, assembly GCA_007258455.2. NCBI lineage: Eukaryota > Viridiplantae > Streptophyta > Pinopsida > Cupressales > Cupressaceae > Sequoia > Sequoia sempervirens. The sequence continues at coordinate 212,897,983 of VDFB02193867.1, read as the reverse complement.
CTTATGCTGGTGTATAAATAAGCATGTTGTAGTTGTTAATTAGAGAGACATTAGATTTTCGTTATACTACAAGTAGATATAGTAGAGTAAAATTATCAGACCAGAGGCTGTTATAGCATGATTTCACAATGGAGGTATTTATGAGATTCAGTTGATGTTGTTGCATTTCTCTGGTGTCAATTATCTGTTGAATTAAAATGAAAAATACTACTAAGTTTTCTCCATGAATGATTTTTTCTGGTTGTTTAAATTGACATAACAAGTTTATGTTCATTTTATCAATACACATTTGTTGTATTTATGTGATTAATCAATTGGTTCTTTCAAGCAAAGATTAAATCCTTTTTATTGATCACAGTAATCAGAGAAATTCATTTTGGAGACCGTTGTTGGCCGACTTGAATTGAGCCCAAATCTTGTGGAGGACCGACATGAAGTTTCATTTTGATATTTTTCTTATGCTGGTGTATAAATAAGCATGTTGTAGTTGTTAATTAGAGAGACATTAGATTTTCGTTATATTGCAAGTAGATACAGTAGAGTAAAACTATCAGACCAGAGGTTATTATTGCATGATTTCACAATGGAGGTATTTATGAGATTCAGTTGATGTTGCTACATTTCTCTGGTGTCAATTATTTATTGAATTCAAATGAAAAATACTGCTAAGTTGTCTCCATGAATGATTTTTCTGGTTCTTTAAATTGACATAACAAGTTTATGTTCATTTTATTGATACACATTTGTTGTATTTGTGTGATTAATCAATTGGTTCTTTCAAGCAAAGATTAAATCCTTTTTATTGATCACAGTAATCAAAGAAATTCATTTTGGATTATTGAAGTAGAACTTAGTAGTCACAATATTGCAAGTTTATACAAGTTGTAAACAAAACATATGCCAGATAATTGTGTCTTCTCCAGAAAGTATTGCTTATCTTGATCTCATTTTACTTTGCATACCCAACAAGGCACTAGTCTCTACTCTTCATCATTGTGAACTCATTTAGTTTCTTTTAATTGAGTATATAGGACTTAGATCAGAATGTTGTCACTGTTTTCAAGCTGGATTTCATCTGTTCACTCCCATCTGCCATTGTGAACAAGTTGTTGTAAGGGGATTGATTACAAGTTAAGTCTGTATTATTCAAAAAGGTACACCCGCCCAGGTTGCAGCACCTAAAGAGTAGAAGGTTGAGTTCTTCTGACCCTCTCTGTTACCCTAAAGTGTATCGAGAGATTGGCAGCCTCTTGAGGCATTCAGCCTACGTTTTTGAGAGCTAACAAGGAGAGTGAGAGGCATAGAGGGTACTTTATGAGCCAGTGTGTCTTGATTGGGAGTCTACCACTCATAGTGGAGATGCATCGAACAGACAGGGTGGTGAGACAGTTTGGGCTGACACAGGATATTCCAGGTGCGCTGAGGAGGTTTCATCGACTCACCAGAGAGCGACCATGGGGGGCCGTATTTAGATCAAGGGAGGCTAGAGTGGCATGGGTGGCGATAGTGTAGGTACCCTACCCCAGGAGATGTGTTGGAGTGGAGGATGCAAGAGTGACAGTACGATATGATCGGTGGTTGTGCAACCACCGATGGGAGAGGGTGATACCACTGGTTCCTATTGTAGGAGCCATAGGATTTGGATCAGAGGATTAGCGCCAAGGGGCTAGAGAGAGGAGGGGATAGGCGCAGATGGGAGGAGAGAGGATGGAGGCAGTGGGACAGCCAGCAAGGAGGAGGAGGAGGAGACAGTGGAGGAGGGCTAGGGCAAGATGGAGGAGAGAGAGGCAGTACAATAGGAGGGTGGGAGAGGTCCAGAGCTGGATGCGGGAGGACTGGAGGAGTCAGAGTTGGAGATGATACACACAGTGGAGGGTGGAGTTGTTCACAACTAGTATAAGAGGTAGGGTATGACAGAGGAGAGTGTTTGTACGAGTTGAGCAGGGAGAGGATAGATAGTAGGATGGAGGTTAGGAGGAGATGGAGGCTAGGAGTTAGCCAGAGAGGATAGTGGGTAAGAGATGAATGATGAGGGTACAGACCATGATAGAGCGTGAGAGGATGGGAGGGGGAGGATAGCAGGATGGAGCCTGAGAGGAGACTGAGGCTAGGAGTCAGTCAGGGAGGATGGAGAGTAGGAGATGACAGAGGGGGGCATATTGTGATAGGGCAAGGGCTTCCCGTTGTAGAGATAGGGGAGAGTGAGGATGAGGAGCAGCCAGAGAGAGGAGAGTCGAGGATGCTAATGAGAGTGGGGAGGCATGGTTAACCATGGAGAGTTTGGGTCTGCCCTACAGTGGAGGACTTGGAGGTTCAGTAGGAGCGGGAGGGCAGGGGGATGATGATGCTATGGAGATAGATGGAGATGTGTTAGATATGGATATTTGGGATGTAGAGCCATTGGCGGTGATTCCTGTCATTACCTCAGGAGATTTGATTGTTCAGCCAAGAGACACTATGGGGAGGCCTCCGAGTACAGATCAGAGGTTGAGGGTAGCAGAGGCAGAGGTGATCAGACTCAGAGTTGAGCTATCGAGAGTATCGGTAGCAGGTGAGAGGGATTATGGACTTATGGTTGACCTCTTAACCACACAGGTAGAGGTGATGGGGAGGGAGAGAGATAAATTGTAGGCTGTCATATAGGGGATATGAGATGAGTTAGTTGATGTCAGTTGGGACCGTGATAGACTACAGGCAGAGACTGTTATATTGCAAGCTAGGGGGGAGTCAGAGGGAATGACAGATCATGTGTCAGCAAGTAGTGGGCAGTAGGTGGGTGATCTCCAGTAGGAGCGAGATGAGCTATAGGATAGAGTGCATTTCTTAGAGCAAACGGTTGGAGATATGGGGGTGATGTAGGAGAGAGAGAGGTAGGTGAGGGAGCAGGCCCATATTATGTAGGTAGAGAGAGATGTAGTGCAGGCGTGGGTACAGGCAGTGGAGGTAGAGAGGGATGTGGTGCAGGCGCGGATTCAGGTGCTACAGAGAGAAAGAGTTGGCAGAGTCACAGATACAGTCTCTCTAGAGGAGGAGAGAGAAGGTAGTTTCAGGGCTATCAGCATTGTAGAGAGAGTGAGATGCAACAGTTTTGAGAGTGCAGGAGCTTCAGAGGGATAGGGATGGAGAGGTGGCTCAGTCACAGGCGGCATAGAGGGAGAGAGATGTTGCGGAGATACAGATGTAGCTATTGCAGGGAGAGTAGGATGCAGCAGTGGTTCAGTTACAGGTTACACAGAGGCAGAGAAATGCTACAAAGATACGGATGCAGATGCTGCAAGGAAAGTAGGATGCAATAGTGGCTCGGTGGCAGTTAATGCAGGTCAGTGATGTGATGGGGATAGGTACACAGGGGTTACAGGGGGAGAGGGATGGTGCAGTGGTTTCTGAGGAGATGAGAGATCGGGTTTAGGTAGAGATGACGCTGTTATGCCTATCCCAAGAGGCTTGGGAGTAGGAGAGGAGAGTGATCACAAGAGATCGGGATAGATATTGTCAGGAGTAGAATTTCGATCAGCTTCAGGTTGCGAAGCGAGAAGAGAATGTGAGGGAGGCAGGATTTTGGATGGCTGCGTACTACCATGCAGTTCCATACTTGGCCCAGTGGATATTCTAGTATACTCGACAGACACCACAGATGCCAGTGCCATCTTAGTCGTTGGGGACACGAACCCGAGGTTATAGTGATTCACCGAGTGTTACACCAAGCAGGAGATCAGTACCAGATTCACCACAGAGATCAGATGTGGGTAGCTCATTTGGGAGGTGATAGGTTACTGAGTTTTTGACAGGTGTAGGGTGGAGCGTGTAGTATTTATCGACAGTGATCAGAGATGCTCTACATCTCTGGATTTTGTAGCTTATTATGTGATGGATACATGATATATTTTGATGTATGATAGACATGTGACGCACATTGTATTACTTTGATTATGATATAGGACAGTTCTTATTGACACTATGTAGTATGTTTCCTTTTATGATGGGTGATTCAGTTTATGTATGCACATGTATATGATATTTCCTGCTTATGTGGATGGATACTTTGGTTTATTTATGCACATGTTTATGATACTAGATGCTTATGTGGATGATTGGGTTTATGTACTTGTGGAATATGGATGATTTTATTAATGCAGATATTCTCATGGTGATATGATGTATGCATATGTTGTATCTATGATTACTTATGTGTATGTATGCCTAGTTGACTTATTGTCATGTATGTATATGTGTATAATGGATTATATATGATCATTTTATATATGTAGGATGTGATGTATTAGGAGCCTGACACTTCGTGATTCAAGTGGCCATGCATGCATGGATCTAACATTTTGTGATGCAGGTGGTGATGTATGTGTGGTTAATAGCATGAACCTAATATGTGATAATGCTTTTGTAATTTATAGTGAATTAATGATGAAAGGAAATAACACATGGTCATAAGTGCCAATAAGAACTGACATGATAATGGAAGATGGGTATGCAGTGATTGTGAAAAATGGGTGTAATTTGTCACCTGTCAAAAACTTTTAGTATCCTGAGAAGAATGGGAGAGAGCGGGATAAAGTATTTGCACAACCAAAATCATAGGGTGAATGTAATGCAACAGATGATGAAATGCAATCCTAATATGAGTTGTCATCTTTGGAGCACTGATTTTGCTATAGCATAAGATACCGGATACCCTGTCATGTAAGACCAAAGCGAGTTGGCATCCAATGCATGAAACAAACATAGCAAACAGAAAGGCTACCCCAACACCCCAAGGGCATGATGACCTTGGTTGGCCCAAGTATTGGGATAACCACAAACACACAACAATGCCCTAGCATAATACAAGACCCCAGGGATCTTGGTGGGTACTACGTGGGACAACCGAGAAGACAACAACAAAGAAAAGACCAAGATAAGCCCCTATGTAGACGAGTCAAAGCACACCATGATATGATGGATCAAGGCGACCCTGAAAAATGTTGATAGTGAGCTTCAAATGACAAATAAATTCTAAGACATCAAAAGATCACAATCAATTACAAAACATCCTTTGCCATAGGATCAAGGGGATGGATGGGATTGATGAGGTCTGCTAGGAAGGATGCATCTTGTTGAGACCGATGATGGATACTAAACTAGAATGACCCAGTTTGACGCTAGATGTTTTTCATTAACCAAATCTTCTAATAATAGGGGATTTTATTTGAGAATAACAAGCTAGATAAGGACACATACCGACACATCCTACAGACCTAGGGGGTCGGGGGTCAATCAGAGATTAGCCTTGCCTACGTGAAAGCATAGAGCCCTCGTAGTTCGACAAATGATGCGACAAGATGAAATCTAGATGGAGACCAACACAATGGATGATCCTATGCGATGACATAGACCAACCAACAAGGGGATGAACGACATAAGCTCAAAGTGGGATATTGAAAAGCTCAAGATGGGGGATAGGCTAGATGGGTCATCCAATGCTCAATCAAAATATGCCAAGCGGCCAAGGATGGGATGGGTGAGGATGATAGTGCGGATGAAAGCATAAAATAACTAGTATGCCAGGTAGATAATGATTAAACCCTCTACGGATGACGCCTGTTACCAAGTTTTCACCATCCATACCTATCCAAGGCGCCACCAAAAGGTGGTTTTCACCATAGGACAAATTTATTTATTTTTACTATTTTTGGATTTTTCTGATTTTTTATTTTTTATTTTTTATTTTTTTCTGATTAGGTGGGGTTATCGAGCGGATTTAGGTGTAGAACTTCTTCAGATGCATGATATTGATGGGCTCTTCGAGGGGCTCTCCTTCAAGAGTAGTCAACCTATATGCCTTAGATCCATATTTGGCAGCTATGATATAAGGCCCCAACCAGTTTGCCTCAAATTTTCCCTTTTTATGATGATCATGTTGAGTGTGTTGGTTCTCCTTAAGAATAAGATCACCAACCTGGAATTGTCGAGGATGAACCTTTTTATTGTAATTACGCTTGAGGTGGTTTTGGTATGCTTGCAGATGATTATAGGATTTGATTCTTCCTTCATCCAGTAATTCCAGTTGTGCAAGCCATGCAACACGAGCATCCTCTTCACTGATAAGATTCTTCAGAGAAATCCTTAGTGATGGGAGCTCAACTTCAATTGGAAAGATGGCTTTGGCACCATATACTAAAGAATAGGGGGTGGCGCCTGTCGGGGTGCGGATGGATGTGCGATATGCCTAGAGGGCGGGATGAATATGGAGGTGCCAATCTCGACCAGTGTTATTGACAACCTTTTTGAGGATGTGGATAAGGGTCTTGTTGGTTGCTTCTGCCTGACCATTACCCTGGGGGTAATAAGGCATTGACCAACGATGTTGGATATGAAAGGTGTCGCAGAGGTGTTTTATGGCTTGGTTTTTGAAGGGTTTTCCTTTATCAGAGAGGATGGTGGATGGGATACCATATCTATAGAGAATATGGTAAAGGATGAATTTTGAGATTTGGATACCGGTGATTTGTGAGAGTGGTATTGCTTCCACCCACTTAGTAAAGTATTCAGTGGCGGTAATTATGAATGTATGGTCATTGGATGATGGTGGGTAAATCTTACCAATCAAGTCAAAACCCCATTGAGAGAATGGCCACGGTGCTAGGAGGGGCTAAAGATCCTGTGTTGGAGCATGAATTAAACCTGCATGTTATTGGCAGGGAAGGAATTTCTTCACAAATTCACAAGAATCATGCTCTAATGTAGGCCAATAATATCCAGCTCAGAGAATTCGTTTGGCCAAAGCCATACCATTTGAATGAGCTCCACAAACACCACTATGTACTTTTGTTAGTGTAGTGTGGGATTCAGTCTCATTCAGACATCTAAGGAGGATTCCATCATACCTACGACGATAAAGTGTATCACCGACGATAATGTATCGAGAAGAGCGATGAACAAAGGATTTGCGTTGATTGCGTGTAAGATCTGGGGGTATAATATTATCATGGAGGTAGGTGTATATGTCTTGGTACCATGGGGAAGTAGGACCCACAATGTCACACACCATGTTAGTCTCAGGGATATCATTTGCTAGGATTAAAAGTTGTTCCACAAGGAACTCACATTTCGTCCGATCTTTGGGCATGTCAATCAGGGAGCTGATAGTGGCCATTGCATTAGCTGCTTTGTTCTATACCCTAGGGTATAGAGGTGAAATATTTCTTGAAATCATCCACCATGTGCTTGTAGGGTAATAGCTTATCATATTTGGTTAGGAACTCATCATTAACTTATCTAATGACTAGCAAAGAATCACCAAAGACTTTCAAATGAGTTATGTGCCACTACTTTGCAATTCAGAGGCTGGTGAGGAGAGCTTTGTATTCTGCTATATTTTTGGTACACGGGAATGCTATCTTGAATGATTTTGGAATGTAGTCACCTTGAGGGGTAACTAATAAAATCTTTGCACCTGATCCATTATGAGTATAAGAACCGTCAAAATACAGTGTCCAAGATGGTGCTTCCATAACTGTGTAAACTTCTTCGTCTTGGAATTGAGTGTCTAGAAGGTAAGCATCTACCAATGGTGCCTCAGCCAACTGATCAGCTATGACCTGTCCCTTTATGGCTTTCCACTCCACATACTCTATGTCAAATTTTCTTAAGAGCATGACCCACTTGGCCATACGGCCAGTCAGAGTGGTTCTAGATAGAAAATACTTCAGTGGATCAATTTTAGCAATTAATTTGAATAGATGGCTCGGCATGTAATATCAAATTTTTTGTGTGCTGAAGACTAGCACGAGGCAGGCCTTTTCCATCGGGGAGTAGTTTAATTCATAGCCGACCAATGTCCGACTGATGTAGTAGATCACCCTCTCCTTCCATGATTCATCATGTTGTGCCAATGCCCCTAGCACGACTGAAGTGGCAAAGATATACAACAAGAGAGGTTTCCCTAGAATCGGTAGCATCAAGATCAGAGGATGAGCTAAGTATTCTTTGATTTTATCGAAACCTCTTTCACATTGTTGGTTCCATCGGAAGGTGGAGTCTTTCTTCATGAGATGTGTGAATAGCTGACACTTATCCATGAGCTAGGCTATGAACCGACGGATGGATTGCATCTTCCCTTGGACACTTCTTAACTGTTTTAGATTGTGTGGGGGTGGCATGTCCAGGATAGCCTTCACCTTGGCGGGATCAACTTCAATACCCCTTCGGGAGACGATAAAACCCAACATTTTTCCTGACATAACCCGAAAGACACACTTTTTTGGATTTAGCCACAACTTGTAATGCTCTAACCATTCAAAGATCTTTTTTAGGACTGTAGGATGTTCTGCTCATGTTCTGGATTTCCCTAACAAGTCATCAACATAACCCTCCATGATGATATGGATGAGGTCATCGAAGATGACTATCATTGCCCTCGGATATGTTTCCCTCGCATTTTTGAGACCAAAGGGCATAACATTGTAATAGAAAGTACCCCAAGGTGTTGTGAAGGCAGTCTTGTGTTGGTCCTCAAGTACAATTTGAATCTAATTATAACCAGAGAAGCCATCCATAAGGGATAGCATCTCATGTCCTGTTGTGAGATCAACCAACATGTCAATGTTAGGCAAAGGGAAGTCATTTTTTGTGTAGGCCTTGTTAAGATCCCTGAAGTCGGTGCAGATCCAAATATCTCCATTTGGTTTGGAAACTGGTACTATATTGGAGATCCACTCAGAGTAGTCAATTGGTCTGATAAAACCTGCATCCAGTAACTTTTCCAATTCCTTCTTGACTAACAATGCTACTTGTGGGTGCATCTTGTAGAGATTTTGTTTGACAGGCTTGGCATCAGGGCGAAAGTCTAGATGGTGGACCACTAAAGTGGGGTCCAAGCTTGGCATGTCTGAATATGACCAGGAAAAGTTAACAACACCCTCTTGGAGTAGCTGGATAATGACTGCATATTCTGGATCTGAGAGTGATTTAGCTACATAGGTGATTTTAGGATTTTCAGCAGTACCCAGATTAACTTCTTGAGTCTCTTCAATTAGGATGGATGATCGTGTAGAAAACTGAGTTCCCACAAGGGGAAGATGAACATCTCCATCCTCCAGCACCTCTTTGAGGTTTTCACCATTGGATGCGTCCTTTATTTTTACTTTTTCAAGGTTAGGGAGTGCCTCGGGGAGGTTTTCACTAGCTGGTCATTTTTTATTTTTCTTTTTCTTATTTTTGCGACTCGAGTGTTCATCCTCCCCCAATCCCATGAGGTTGAAATATGTATCTGCAGACATATTGATGGGTATGCTTTCACGTAGGTCCCAATCAATAAGCTCAGGGTGACGAAGGGATAGGCTAATGGTATAGACAGATAAGCATTCGAACATGGATGACAGTTTAGTGTGATCGACATCATCGTATGCACGTATGATGGATTCCTCCTCGGGTATGTCTTCCAATGAGCCATTGTCCACGGTGACACTATTGGAAGTATTGGATGATGTTGTAGGGCTTTTCTATTTTATGTCATACCCAATGCCTATGTTCTTTAGTAGCTTTGACGTATCAATAGGTTGCAACCGCCCTTGTTCTTCTTTACCTAGGCCCCTGCCTTTGTAGTTATACTGTTTCGAAAACTTAGCTGACCACAGATATGCTTCCTAAAAATATTCCTTTAGAAGAGGATCTGGCTGGGATTCTTTTCGGTAGATCCATTGGCTTATATCCTCTTCTGGTGCATCTATCTTGACACTAGGGGATCTAAAAGTGGTGGTAGGGATGTTTTTTCCACTGAAGGTGACAGTCTTGTCTTCCTTTGGAGTAGCGTGTGAAGTTTGACCATACTTGTGTGGTGACGGTGGCATGGTTACTACATTAAGAGTAGTATGCATTTCATATTCACCACACCCTTTGTCAATGATCTGGACTTTTGTGACTGTAGGATCAGTGGTGGAAGATGGAGTGGTTATCGTGGTGGAGGGTGGATTAGCGGATGATGACTAGGATTCCCCCATTTCAACCCCGGGACAATAATGTAAATGGGGAAATGACGCTTCTAAAGCACAGAAATATTCAAATGGTTGGGGGTTAGCATAGATGGTGACTTCTTGTCCGTTGACTGGGAATTTTAGGCATTGATGGTACGTGGAGGGGATGGCTTGCATAGCAAGGAGCCATGGGTGGCCAAGGAGGAGATTATATGGCAAGTCCAAATCAAGGACATGACAGGTCATGTACTGAACCACAGGTCCCACTTGGATAGGAAGACTGATAATTCCTTTTGAATTCCTTTATGCATTATCATAGGCCTTGATCGTGATGATCTGATTACTTAAATCTGCTTGAGTATACCCCACCTGTTTTATGAATTTCAAAGTACACAAATTGAGGGCAGAGCCATTATCTACCAAGACCCTTTTTATTTTATGATGAACAACCACAACTTCGATATGCAAGGGGCGATTATGATTGACATCGATGTTTGGCATGTTGTTTTGGCTGAAGTGTAGTTGATGAGATAAAGCCAGGTGTCCTACCAAAGATTGGAATCATGCAGGATCAATGTCATTAGGTACATGGGTTTCATGTAGGGCTCTATTGAGGATTTCTTGATGTACAAGAGAAGACTTAAGCAAATCCAAAATGGAGATATGAGCAGGGGCCTTTCCTAAGTGATCAAGGATGTTGTAATGAGAGCTTACAGGAGTTGATTGGGTGGGTGCGGAGGCCACAGGGATAGTGATGCGGGCTCGTTGTGTAGTAACAACACACTAAGGGTCTTTGGCTTTGACATGTATCATGGATACGCGAGGTTCTACCTACTCAATGTAATGAATAATACCCTCATAATTGAGGGGTACATTCTTATAGCTCACGTTATTTGTGTTGTTGTCTTGAGGATTACTGTTGGAGGTGTTCAGGCCTTGATTATGGTTTGGAAAGGCATTTTGATATATCTACAATTGAGCATTGGACGATGAGGCTTGACTGGTGTCAACCTTTATATCTCCTCGATCAATGAGATCTTGGACATAGTTTTTTAGACCTTGACACTTATTCAAAGAGTGTCCTTTTATTTTATGGAACTCACAATATTCATTTTCCCTAAACCATGCAGGCTTGGGCTTGGATTCGTCAAGTGGCTTGGTGATAGGATACATGATTGGATAATTGATCTGTAAAAATTTATTGAAGACAACACTCAGGGGTTACCCTAATTGAGCATACTGGTGCTTAGTGTTCCCCTGGCTATTCTGATTTGACTGTTGAGGAGGATGAGGTGCCCCCTATTGTACATATATAGCGTTAGGTACAAAGGTTTGTTGTCTTAGGGATGTGTTAGCCACTTGGACGTGTTTAGTATCAGTCACGTTGTCATTCACTTCGTTCTTGTTCTTATTCCAAAAATGTGGCTTGTCTCCAAATGACCTTTCTTTATCATGGCTATGTATTTTAATGTGCCCTTTGGCAACAAGGGATTTTTCAAGGATAGGTCCCTTTACCACTATTTCCGTAAAAGTTGTGACACAATGTAACCTAAAGTTATGAGCCATGTCGGGATGAGAGTTCTCCATGAAGAGAGTGACCATGTCCTTCTCTTTCAGAGGGGTTTTCATTTGGCTTTCTAGTGCACGCCACCTTTGGAGGTAGCTAGTAAAGGTTTCCCCCTCACATTGTTTCTCTTTGAGGAGATCTAAGTTGTTAGTGTCCTCCAAATTGAAGGAGAAGTAGGAGACAAATTTTTCTGACAGGTCCACAAAAGATTTTATGGATCCTTTTTCGAGGGTCATGAACCACTCTAGGGTGTTGCTTGCCAGGCTTCATGGGAACAAGTGCAAGAGATAGTTGTCATTGTGCATAACCTCTTGAAATTGGGAGTAAAACTCCTACAAGTGGGCCTTAGGATCTTTGTTCCCCCTGTATTTGTCAAACTTTGGCATTTCAAAATGTTTAGGGAAGGGGATCAATGAGATGGAGGGATCGAATGGATATGGGCATATGTCTTCTAATTTGAACGATTGTTTGCCAGGCCTAGCTTGAAGATCCTTAAGAGTGGCTTTGATTTCCAACAGATCTGAGTTGACCGGTGGCGAGTTGGAGGGATATTGATGATAGGATGACAAAGGATCTTGCTGAGAGATCATCGGATTGTTGAAGTACGGATTTTGATAGTTGGATGATGACATTCCTTGTTGGTAAGCCAGGGGATTTTGTTGATACAGGGGCTATTGTTGTGGGGTATAGTACGGATTTGTTTGATAAAAGTGTGAGGTAGGCTGCTAAGGAGCTTGGATGGGATGTTGCGGATTGGTTTATTGGTGTTGAAGGTACTATTGTTATTGTTGGGAGGTCGCATAAGGTGGTTGTTGATGAAATTGTTGCTGATTATGATAGTAGTAGTGTTGAGGGGGTTGTTGTTGTGATGTCAACTGTTGTGTGGGTCAAGATGGGATGTTGTGTTGTGGTTGAGCCTGCGGATGTAAAATGGATGCGAGGAAGGGGGATATGGTCTAAGCGATAGGTTGGGATGGATTGCCTTGTGGTTGGTAGGGTGTTTTTTGTGAAGAGACCAAAGCATTATGCATGGGTTGTTGCTGATGAGATGGCTAAGATAGCATAGAGGTGTTTTGTAAAGGGGATTGCTGGGTACCACCCAGAACATTCAGTTGGGATGTGCCTTGTGGAGCTAATTGAGGTAGAAGGTTGGATTGATGAAGTTGTTGAGATGTATATGAAGGGGATGGTAGATTTTTGGCCCCAAGAGGTGGAAGCAATGCGGTAAAGGGAGTGCCCCCAGTGTTGATGGGAGGTTGATTTCAAAGAGGTGGTGTTGTTAGCGTTAATGGCACAGGTTGTGGAATATTGTGGCATACCATAGGCGAAAGGATTATTGGGATCAGGCACTTGAGGAACCCCCATAACTGAGATTGGAGCATGTGGGGGGTGGTTAACATGATAAAGAACAACATTACCAAATTCAGGTTGATGCCAACCCTCAACTAGAGGAACATTGAGGATGTGTGAACCCTCTAGTGCATTTTGTGAACCTTGGGGTATGTTAGATGTGGAGCTCCTATATTTGGATAAGTCAACATCCGAGGGAGGTTTGACACCCTTCTCAATTAGGTGGGCCAAAATTTCTTCCCCATGTTTTTCAAATAGACGGTCAATCATTTGTACATTGGCGGGATTACTAAAATGTTCCTCAAGCATGAGTTCGGATTGATTAGCCATAGTCTCTTCACCGTGTGGTGAGTTGTTCTGATTTTTGGTATTGGAGTGTGATGAAGTACCATTATGAGGATCTTGGGGGATGTTGTTAGGATCTTAAGCAATATTTGCACCATTGGTGGGATTTGTATTGTTATTGAGGTCTTGAGACATGTTCGCTTGGGAATTTTGACCTTGTTGTTGTTCCATTTGTTTATTAACTTGTGACATAGTTTGAACGAGCATGCAAATGTGCTATGGGTGGATTATAAAGATGTTTTTGATGAATGATTTGATTGTGATCAGATGAGATCTGATTTTGATGGGATGAGATGGGGTTTGGATTTAGATCAGATTTTGTTTGGATAGATTGGATTGGATTGGATTTTGATTGGATTAGATTTTGATTGGATAGATTGGATTGGATTGGATAGATTGGATTTTGATTGGATCAGATTTTGATTGGATAGATTGGATTGGATTGGATAGATTGGATTGGATTGGATTGGAATTTGATTGGATCGGATTTTGATAGGATAGATTGAATTGGATTGGATTGTTAAGATCGATAGGATTGTGTTGGTTGAACGGACGTGATTTGATTGATTGGATAATTTGGTCAAATTATTGGGTTTGATAGATTTGGATGATTGAATGGGTATGATTGGATAATGAAAGATGTGAGAGACCCTGAGTTTAATCAAAGAAAGTTACCCTTAGTGACCTAGAGCATTGATTGATTAAGTGGATGATCACGGCACCGAATCCACCTCAAGATAGAAATGGATTGATTTTGGCCGAGGATGATAACTTATGACACCGAATTCACCTCAAGATGGAAGTAAATTGATTTGGGTCGAAGTTAACAACTAATAATCAAATTCAAGTGCTAAGGTCAATTTGGGTAACCACTTTGTAACACAAGGTTAAGGCGGTTTGATTATGGGTGGCGTTTATGAGATACAGGTTTGGTGATCTAAATGGTAAAATTTTGATGTTCACTAGGTGATGATATGGGCTTTCGAATGGATTATGGGAAAATTTAAAATGAGTGAATGGATTGAGGATGTTTGTGGAGAATAAATGGGGATTTAGAATGGTTAAATAGAGGTTTGTAATTATAAAATGGAGGTTTGGGATGATGAAATGGAGGTTTAGAATGATAAAATGGAGGTTTTTGGAGGTTTAGAATGACAAAAAGGAGGCTTGGGATGATGAGAAAAAGGTTGGGAATGATTAAATGATGGTTCAAAGGCTAAACGGATCCAAACGGGCGATTTCGGCTGTTTAGGAGGGAAAATTTGCCCCTCTGCAATAAATCAGAGGGCACAGTCACCCTTTTGCGGTAAATCAAGGGGCGCAGTCGCATTTCTACAGTAAATCAGAGGGCATAGTCGCCCTTCTGCGGTAAATAGGGACTTGGTTTGATGAAAATGACTATGGAAAGGACTTTAAATGAAAATAATAAGGCCAATTTGTCAAAATTTTATTAGTTTCTCACAAGAAAACACTTTCAAGAAAATACAATCCTATGATTAGTGTTAAGGGTATGGCCAAAGAGGTCTTAATCTAGGATGCACAAGGTGTCTAGGGAGTCCTCGATATACTCTCGGTACGTGAGGCACAACCATGAACATCAACCTGTCACAAGCGTGAGTAGGGAACCCCAGTGAGATACTGAAGGGCTCAGACCAACTCTTCACGTCTATCTAGGTATCACCCTGGCTTCAACGCTCTGCCAATTATGACACTACTAGATTGGGGTACATCTTTCACTCTCCCCCCTTTATATACCCCATCGGTACGTGTGGTTGGAATCATCCCTTGGGGTGATGAAATCTCTAAATAGGTCCCACTATAAAGAAAAGCACTAATCGCCTCCAACTACTCCCCAGGCTCACACGAAGTGCAAGAGGAAAGTGAAAACAAACTAATGCTCCCTTTCGGTAACACAAAAAGATAAACACAGCAAGCAATGAATATTACTTCTCCTAATTAAACTTATTCTCATATTAACGAAAACAGTAAGGATAGCTTTAAAAATCTAAGCAAATGGATAGCCCCTCAAGCAAATGTTAATTGTTTTATCCCGCTTTCTTCATCAATTTCATAAGAATATGCTGCAAAAAGTTAGCAAAAACACCAATATCCTTGCAAGAAATAGTGTTAGGGGGTTAGTACCTAAAAACAACAAAAAACGAAGCAAAAATGACAGTTTTACCTTCCAAAATGTGTGGCTTTGCGGTGACAAGAGGGTGTAGTCACCCTTCTGCAATAAATCAGGGGGTGCAGTCGCCCTTCTGTAGTAAATCAGGGGGCGTAGTCGCCCTTCTGTAGTAAATTAGGGGGTGCAGTCGCCCTTCTGCAGTAAATCAGGGGGCGTAGTCACCCTTCTACATTAAATCAGGGGGCGTAGTCGCCCTTATGCGGTAAATCAGGGGGCGCAGTCGCCCTTCTGCGAAAAAGTGTTAGCATAGAAAGTTCATAGGGGGCGTAGTCGCCCTTCTGCAGAAAAATGTTAACACAGAGATTTCACCCAAGGGGGTGTAGTCGCCCTTCTATAGGAAAATGTTAGCACAGAAATTTCAACCAAGGGGGCATAGTTGCCCTTCTGCAGAAAAATTTTAGCCAAGGGAGCATAGTCGCCCTTCTGCAAAAAAATAGAGGGCGTGATTTCCCTTTTGTGGTTACCAGGAGGGCATGCTCGCCCTTCTGTAGTCACCAAAGGGGCGCAGTCACCCTTCTGCGGTCACCAGAGGGGCGCAGTCGCCCTTTTGCGATCACCAGAGGGGCGTAGTCGCTCTTCTATGACGTGTTCCTACAAACAACTCAACAACAGCGAACGTGAAATTGAGGAACCCACTTGTGGGTCCCACCAGGCATGCCAGAAATGTGATATCAAAATGTTTAACCTATTTTAAGCAACTAAAGTGTAATAGAAAAACATTAAGAAACACTTCAAGATTAGCCGAAGAAATTTGTAAATGAAAAGAGAAAAAGTGTAAAGTGATTGCAAATGGTTATACCTTCCCTTTGCAGTTGAAACTCCTTGGTTGGCCCTTGATTTTGATTTGATTTGTATGCTCCTTGATGACTCTTGAAATGACTAAATGCAAGATTTAACTATATGCTTGAATGTAGATGCAAATGGATGAAATTGATGGCTAGATGAGTGCACAAAATGGCAGCATTTAATTGCAAAATGGCTAAGTGTTGGAAATGCCTTAGAGGATGGGGTATTTATAGAGAAACTTGAATTCTCTAGACAATTCAATGGTTGAGATTTATCCAACAAGGCCAAGATGAAGGGCTAAGGTGAGTTGAGGACTCACAAGCCCTCACATTTTGACATGTGGAATGTGAGATGGCTAAGGGCGAGATGATGTGTAGGTGATGTGGAAGGGAGGTACATGATGTGGAGGAAGGACAAGTACCTTGGGGAGTGAGAAGATTTCCTCAAAAAGGAGCTTATTGTCCCCAAGTGAGAGTGAAAATGACATTTGAAGAATTTTGGAATTTCTCAAAAATCTCCATGGGAAAAGAGAAAGTGGTTGGAGAAATAAATATGAATTAAAAATTCACATTCATAGGAGAATCTAATGGATAAGAGAGGGTCTCCAAAAATGTGGGAATTGGTCACATGTGCATGAGGTGACAAGTCAAATATTCTAGAAGTCTTGGAAAGATAAAATGTGAATTAAAAATTCACATGGGGAGGAGAGAGACCTAGTATGAATAAAAGTGAATTAAAAATTCACATAGGAAAGAGGGTCAATGCCAAGAAAGGCAAATGGAAAGATTGACTAAAAAGTGGTGCTAAAAGTGGCTAATGACTTTGATTAAAGTTGTGCAAATACTTGATTATGATAATTAATGGAAGATTAGAGACAAGTGGCAAATGTAGGAGGATGTGACATTAATCCTTGATTAAGAGGATTCACACCCTAATTATGAATTAATTAAATTAATCCAAATTAGAGATGGATTATGGAGGATGTGACAAGGAGAGAGAAAAGAAGAATTTTAAATTAATTTTAATTCAAAAAGATTAAAATGACTAAATTAAATAAATTGGTGTATTTATTTAATTTAGAGAGGAGAAAGGTACCAAATAAAGTGTTTAATTGTTAAATTAAATACTTTAAGAATCTTATGTGGGAAGTGTAATATTAAATAAATTAATTAATATTGAAAGAATTGATGAATAAAGAGGTAAATTTGATCATATGGGAGTGATCAAATTTGGGTGTCTACACTATGTAATATGACAATGTCCTCCATGAAGACTCTGGCCACTGATAAAGCATTATAAGAGGAATGAATAGTAGAGAAGTGTGTCACCTTTATCAACTTGTCCACAGTGACCATAATGGCATCATGTCGATGTGAAAAAATAGGCAACCCAACTATAAAATCAATTGAGATAATGTCCCATTTCCATTCCAGAACCAAGTGAGGCTACAAAAGTCATGTAGGGTGTTGGTGTTTTTCCTTCACTCTCTAACACTCTAGACATCTAGACACAAAATCAGCAATATCTCTCCTCATACCAACCCAAAAGTGTAGCTGTTGAAGATTAGCGTTTATCTTTTTGACACTAGGATGAGTTGAATACAGTGCTTGATGTGCCTCTAACATGATCAAAGAGTGAAGATCACCAGTGGATGGTACATAAATCTGACCCAAATGCCTCAAAAGACCATCTGACTCAATGGAATATCCTATGAATCTTCCTCTAAAGCTCTACATGTCTCCACCTTAGTCCTCACCTCCTAATACCAACCATCTGAAGGAAGTGTTGCAAGTTTCCACCTCCTCAAATCCACACTAGGAGTCACTGTCGATAACTCATGTCTCTGTCTACTAAGTGCATCTACAACTACATTTTCCTTCCCCTAAATGAAATTCACCTCAAAATCATATTCACATAGGAATTCCATCCATCGTCTATGTCTGGCATTTAGATTAGGCTACGTAAATATGTACTGCAAACTACGTTGATCAGTGTACAACTCAAATCTATGCCCCAAAAGGAAGTTCCTCCATCTCGTCAAGGCATGTACTACAATGGCCAACTCAAGATTGTGTGTAGGGTAATTCAGTTCATGATCCTTGAGTTTGCAAGACTAATAAGCAATCACGTGACCTTCCTACATTAACACAACTCCAATACCTAAGGAAGCATTTGTACGCACTACAAAATCCTCAAAATGATCAAGAAAAACTAATATTGGAGCATTGGTCAATCTCTCCTTAAGATTTTGAAATGTTGCCTCACACTATTCTGACCAAACAAATTTATTCCCTTTGCTTTGAAGAGAAGTAATGGGGTGTGCTATCCTCAAAAACCCCTGTACAAACTGTTAGTAGTAACCTGCCAACCCCGTGAAACTGTGAACCTCTAACACATTAGTAGGTGCAAGCCAATCAATAATCTCTTGGATCTTTGAACTATCCACAACAATTCCCTCACCAGATCTAACATGTCCAAGATATTTCACCTCTTTCTTGAAGAATTCACACTTCAACAAGTTAGCATACAACTGATTCTCTCTCAAGCATGGTAGCACCTGTCTCAAGTGATCCTCATGCTCCTCCATAGTCTTGGAATAGATCAATATATCATCTAGAAACACCAAGGAAAATTAGTCAAGGTAGGTGCGAAACACATCATTCATCAAACTCATAAACACTGAGAGCACATTCACTGACCCGAATGGCACCACTGTGAACTCGTAGTGTCTGTATTGAGTATGAAATGGGGTCTTATATATATCTACCCTAAAGATGCATAGCTGGTGATAACCTAATTTGAGATCAATCTTTGAGAATACCCTAGCACCCTTAATATGATCAAATAAGTCATCTATCCTCAACAGTGGGTATTTGTTCCCGTATTATCACCTTGTTCAATTGTTCATAATCTATGCACAATCAAAGGGACCCATCCTTTTTCTTCACAAAAATCACTGGTGCTCCCCAAGGAGATACACTAGGATGAATAAATCCCTTCTCTAATAACTCCTCAAGCTGTAATCATAGCTCCTTAAGCTCCTGAGTGGTCATTTGGTAAGGAGCTCATGAAATGGGCTCAGCTCTAGGTACAAGATCAATCTTAAATTTGATGCGCTTAGGTGGCATCCATGGAATCTCACTAGGAAACACATCAGCATACTACCTAAGAATGGGATGACTATCAAGTGACACCTCCTCCTGACTCTCTCCTAACTCCAAATTATTGACTGTCACTGCAAATAATAGATAGCCCTATCGCATACACCTCAATTGCATAGATGAGCTCATCCTTAATGAAATAGGTCTCTGGATCCCAACTACCTGAACCTCACTATTGGAATCATCAACACACTTCACCAACTTGCAGAGAGACTCTATGACTACGCTATGGGCCTCTAACCAATCCATGTCTAATACAACATCGTAATAACCAATAGGAATAATTTGAAGATCAACCGTGGTATCTAGAGATCCAATTCTTAGTCTACAACCTCAAACAAAGGATTCAACTGTGACCTTAGCACCAAAAGCTAACTCAACCTGCCACCTATCATCCCGCTTCATTTCCACTAGTCCACATTGTGCTACTACAGAAGGAGAAATAAAGAATTCTGAAGCACCTGAATCAAAAAGTACAAAAACTCTACCACGCTGTGACACACCTAATGTCTCAACCATTGTCCCTTGGTGCTCATCCTAGTAGTTGTCAACTACAGCAAAGACCCTATGTGATCTACCAACATCCCCAACTATCGGCTCTAAAGCCGCAATTCTCTGAGAAAATCTAGTAGTGCCCTTCTGAGGACACTGGAAATCAATATGACCTTGTTGTCCACATGAGAAGCACCTTGTACCTCTACCAAAACCTCTACTACCAGGTCATACACTAGACTACTGAACACTACCCCTCTTAACTGTAGATTGTGAACTCTAGTTTGGCTAATCATAGCAATAACATTTCATCCACCTCCATTTCCTATCTCTCCTAGGTTGAGATATATCATCCTAATGAGATCGAGAATTCTTATGTTTAGACTATGAAGGCTGATGCTACTAATGTTGGCCACCCTTAGAGGGTGCCTGCTGACTCCTAGATGGAGCTGCTGACTGTGACTAGCCACCACGTGAACTGAACCTTTTCAGAGGTGCACTACCAATCTAAGTCCTCATCTATCCACGTAATTCCATAACTAGATTCTCCACAACAATCTGAGCTTTTTCCATGGCTACCTCCATGGTCTTCAGCTCGAACACCCAAACTCCGCCACTAATGCAAGCATTTAAGCCCCTAATGAAATGGTGTACTAGCATGTCCTTGTCATCTCCAATGCCAACATACTACTTAAGTTCATAGATTTTTTGTTCATACTGTTCCACTAACATTTCCAACTATCTCAACTCATGAAACTCATCTGCTCAGTGTTGTCGCCAATGGTTAGATAAGAATTAGGCTATGAATTGCTTAAGGAACATCTCCCATGACATTGAGTCAATATCTATATGGAGCTTTTGCTCCTCAAGACACCACCATGTGGAAGCAAACCCATGGAGATGCATAATGGTGCATCTAGCCTTGGTATTACTACCATAAGGGTGCATAGAAAAACATCAGTTCAGATTGATAAGCCAAGTCTCTACCTCTAATCCACTTCTTGACCTATCAAATGTCGGTGGATGTGCATGAAGTAGGTCCCTCATGTGACCAGCTAAAATGGCATCCTACTCAATAGCTAACTCCCTCCTCCTAGGAGATGTTTCTCTCTCAAATCACTAACTACTCTCCTTCCTTCCTCATACCAAGTCAGGCAAGAACCCCCTCTAGTAATTGGTGCAATTGTACACCCTCCATGCCAGGATGACCCTGATTCAGTCCTACACCACCCTAGTTGTTCTATGAACTCTAATGCTCCTCACGATCGAACTCATGAGAACTCTATGGAGGTGACTCTTGGTGATTGGCCCTATTGGAAATGTATGTCTCAATCAATATATGTTGAAATCTCCATGAGAGCCAAGTCGGTGTGATAGCTTCAATGTCTTGCCGACAAGCAGTGTGTATCATCATTTTTTGAACAGGTCGTTGTGACCTTGTTACTGTCTTGCCAAAAGGTTACTCTCTAAAGCTATCGCTGTGACAAGGTGTATTCGTTATGACCTCTTAGCGCTCGGGAGACCTATGGCCGACAGGCCATTCAATCGTGTATCGGGGAGACTCTGGGCGATCATGATCTTCGGTGTAACATGGTGGCTTGGTGAAGAGTCTCAGGGAAAGCTAAAGTCTCACTGATAGGAATACTACTGGTGTCTTCACCATAACATATGGTTTGATGAGAAGTCCCAGCGAACAGAGAAGGTCACGCTGACAGAGACACATTCAAACGTTCATCGGAGTGACTCCTGGCGATCAATGGTGGTGTTGGTGTAACACAATGGTTTCCGTAAGAAGTCCCAGTGCTTTGGTGAGTCTTACCGATGATGAAGAGCCTTCGGGGTAAGTCTTGGAGTTTGGTATGTTCTCTCAGTGAAGATGATATGACTTGGCGACTATTGACGGCTTTGGTCAAACATATGGATCTCAGTATGATGTCTCGACGAAAGTCGATTGTCTGGCCGATGAGAAAACTTAAGTCTATGTGACTTGTAGAGCCTCGACGTAAAGTCTCAATGAAGGTGTTTGGTCTTGCTGATAGGTGTATGCTTTCGGTGTAACCTAATATTGCTCTATGAGACCTCTTAGCGATATCGGTATGTCTTGCCGACTATCTTTTGGAGCTTGATGTGACTTGTGTGTTCGGTATACCTTTGGTGACTCGCTATGATCTCTTGGCGAAAGTGATAGGTCTGGGTGACTGCATGGTGACTTGGTGTAACTTATGAAGCTTGATAGAACATCTTAGCAATAACAGAGACTCTTGGCGACATCGGTATGAAGGATATGTGGCATCGGTGAGACACTATTAGTGTCTCACTGAGATCCCAATATAGTGTAAATTATGTTGACAGTTTTACCGTCTAATGTGGCATCTCGTGGATGAATCAGAAGAGCTGAATTGGAACCATTGGAAGTCTTTTCATTGTGACAGTTCTGTGAGGAAGCTCGATAGACAGGGAATGCCATGGATATACCCTACGATTGCAGAGTGTGATCGGTTGGTTAGTTCAAAGGTTGAATCGACAGATTGTTGGGAGGTTGGATCAGTGAATGAATTCTATTATGTGAATTGTAATTGTAAAGGTTCCTGTGCAATATTGTAAATGGTGAATGCTGCTGTAAATAGACACTAGTAAGATAAGTCTGACCGTTGTATGTAATCTCAATTACTGTAATACAAAGTGATTTCTCTTGGTGTGGTGGGTTTTTCTCCCATAAGGGTTTTCCCACGTATATTTGGTGTTCTTGTGTGATTGTCAAAACTCTGTTTCTGTAATCTATTTCATAGTTCATCTTAACTTGACTGTAATTGTAAAATTTAAAGTGTATCTGCATTCTTTCTTGAGGTATTGACGTTAGGAGCATTATTTTCCACATCTAATTTTCCTTTCAAGTGGTATCAGAGCCTGGCCAGTTGTCTTATCCTTGTGGGTACGTTGTGTTTTTTGTGTCAATTCTGTTTAGTGGGATTCTTGTAGATTTTGTTATTTCTAATTACAAATTAAGATGGCTAGTACATCTGGTAAGATTGAAATAGAGAAATTCAATGGCAGTAACTTTGAGTTGTGGAAACTCAAGATGGAGGATCTTCTTGTTGACCATGATCTTTGGATTGTTGTGGCTGGAGTGAAACCTACAGGCATGAAGCAAGAAGATTGGGACCTTGCAGATAGGAAGTCTAAGGGGCTGATAAGGCTCTGCTTGGAAAACTCTGTTCTTCTCAATGTACATGAAGAGAAGACTACATCTACCTTGTGGAAGAGACTGGCATCTATTTATCAGGGGAAGTCCTTGGTGAATAAACTATTCCTGAGGAAGAAACTATACTCTTTGAGAATGCAGGAAGGAGGGTCTGTAGCTGATCATTTGAATGCATTTAACATGATGCTTGCTCAATTGACATCTGTTGCTGTGAAGACTAAAGAAGAGGATCATTGTATGCTACTATTATGTTCTTTGCCAGACTCATGGGATCATCTGGTGATGGCCATTGGGAGTACAACATCCAGTTTCAAGATGGAGGATATTGTTGGTTCTTTGCTATCAGAAGAAATGAGAAGGAAGTCTTCTGAGATGGCAAAGGAATGGCGAAGGAGGCTCTTGCTGTCAGAGGAAGGTCAAAGGAGAAAGGCAAGAAGAAGGACAAGAAATCCATATCAAAATCAGAGGGGAGATCAAAGTCTCCTAGCAAGAAGTCCAAGGTGAAGTGTTGGAACTGTGGGAAACCTGGTCATGTCCGAAAGGATTGTAAAGAGGAGAAAAAGAAGAAGAAGGGATCTTTTGATAATGGTTCTTCTCATAGTGATGGTGACGCCTTCATTGCAGCCTTGGCTACTTAGGCATCAGACAATGTCTGGCTGATTGATTCTGGAGCATCTTTCCACATGACATCTCACAGAGAATGGTTCACGAAGTATGAAGAATATGATGGTGGAAAGGTGCATTTAGAAAGTGATTCAACTTTAGAGATAGTTGGCCATGGAAGAGTCAGAATACAATTCCCCGATGGCAGAGTGAAGGGAATCAATAATGTTATGCACATACCAAGTTTGGCTCGAAATCTATTGTCTGTAAGTATGCTAAATGATATTGGTGTACAAGTTACGTTCTCTAGAAATGGCTGCAAGATGACTAGAGGTTCAATGGTGTTGGCTAGAGGTGCTCGAATTGGTACCCTGTACAAGCTGGATGCATAGGCTGTTCAATGTAACAGTGTCTCTGGAAAGTCACTGAAAGCTGCTTGTGGAGGTAAAGAGGGAAATATCCCTAATTATGTAAACTCTATGGAAGTAAAAATTCCTGCAGAGAAGACTATGCTTTGGCACCATAGGTTAGGCCACATAGGAGAAAAAGGTTTAAAAACCTTGAAGAATAAAAACCTGGTTGAGGGGCTTGAAGATTGTAATCTTGAATTTGAATTCTGTGAACACTGTATATATATGGAAAGCAGCACCATGTTTCATTTTATTCCAATCCTCATAAATCTTCTGGTTTGTTAGACTATATTTATTCGGATATTTTTGGTCTAGTAGATGTTCCTTCTTTGTCTAAATCAAGATACTATGTGTTGTTCATTGATGATTATTCAAAAAAAGCATTTGTTTATTTTTTGAAAAGTAAATCAGAAGTGTTCTGTCGATTTAAGGAATTTAAGAACCTTGTTGAAAATAAGACAAGTAGAAAAATAAAATGCTTAAGGACTGATAATGGCAGTGAATTTTGTTCTGATGAATTTGAAAGATATTGCAAAGACCATGGAATTAAAAGACATAAGACTACACCTTATACTCCACAGTAGAATGGAGTTGCAGAAAGGTTCAATAGGACAGTGATGGAGAGAGCACGAAGTATGCTCAGTAGTGCTAGCTTGGAGGAGAAATTATGGGCTGAGGCTGTATCTACTGCATGTTATCTTATTAATCATTCTTTGAATTATGCTCTTATTGAGAAAACACCTTTGGAAGCGTGGTCTGGTAAGAAGCCCTCACTTAGACATGTTCGTGTTTTTGGCTGTGAGGCATATGCTCATGTGTCGGATGCGAAAAGATCTAAATTGGAGAACAAGGCTATCAAATGTAACTTTATTGGCTATAGTGCTGTCATAAAGGGATACAAGCTTTGGAATCCTGATACAGAGAAGGTTGTATATAGCAAAAGTGTAATCTTTCATGAGCTAAAACCTTCCACTTTGGATCTGCAGTCAGAGACAAAGTCAGAAAACAATAAGGATGTAGCATTAATTCCTCCTACACCTGAGAAAGAGGAATTGGAAATTCAAAATGTACCTAAAACTGAGGAGAGCTCGAGTAGTTCTGAAAGTTCTGAAGAAGAACCTCAGCCTCAGCCACTGAGGAGGTCAACCCATGAAAGAAAACAACTAGATAGGTATGGGTTCTCATTGATTGATTATACTTGTGCCTATGCTTTGATTTCTAGTACTGATGAGCCTAGGACTATAAAAGAGGCAATTAAAATGTCTGATTCAGACTCTTGGTTAGAAGCCATGGAAGAAGAGATGGCATCATTGGATAAAAATGAAACTTGGAGTTTGGTGCCTTTTCCTGAAGGCAGAAAACCTGTGGGCTGCAAATGGGTATTTAAGAAAAAGATTGATCTGGATGGTAGTATAGAAAAGTACAAGGCGAGATTGGTTGCAAAGGGTTATTCCTAGGTAGAGGGAATTGATTATGGGGAAATATTTTCTCTTGTAGCAATGCTAACATCTATCAGATTTCTTTTGTCACTTGCAGCAGCATATGACTTAGAGGTAAAATAGATGGATGTGAAGACAATATTTCTTCATGGCGATCTTGAAGAAGAAATCTATATGTCTCAGCCTGAGTACTTTGTTGAGAAAGGTAAAGAAAAAATGGTATGAAAATTAAGGAAGTCTCTATATGGGTTAAAGCAGTCACCTAGAATGTGGTACCAGAAATTTGATACAATTATATATTCTTTGGGATTTGTGAGATCAAAATCTAATCACTGTGTATATTATAAAGCTGAAGGTGATCAAGTACTTGTTATTGCTCTTTATGTTGATGATATGTTATTCATAGGAAATAGCAAGCTAATGATTTCTGATCTTAAGTCTTAGTTGTTTGCTAAGTTCAAAATGAAGAATCTTGGTGCAGCAAGGTATATTCTGGGGATGGAGATTACCAGGGACAAGAAGAATAGAAAGCTTTGGCTCAGTCAGAGTAAGTATATCAGAACTGTTCTTGAGAGATTTTGTATGTATGATTGCAAGCAGTTAGTTGTTCCAGTCATGCAGGGAACGAAGCTCTCTATTGAGGACTGTCCAAAATCTCCTACTAAGATGGAGGACATGACTAGTGTGCCCTATGCTAGTGATGTAGGTAGTCTTATGTATGCAATGGTTTGTACAAGGCCAGATATTGCCCAAGCAGTGGGAGTACTTAGTCAATTTATGGCTAATCCAGGAAGAATGCATTGGGATGCTATGAAAAGAGTTTTCAAATATTTGAAGGGCACTTCAAATTTTGCTTTGTGTTACCATGGGAACTTGGTTGAATCACAGAGAACTCTCAATATTCAAGGCTATGTGGATTCGGATTGGGCAGAGGACATTGACAGTAAGAGATCCACCAGTGGATACATATTCATGATGAATGGTGGTGAAGTGAGTTGGATGAGCAAGCGGCAGGCTATAGTCGCTTTGTCCACTACAAAGGCTGAATACATGGTAGCTACTCATACTTGTAAAGAAGTTGTATGGTTGAAATGTTTGTGTTCTAACATTGGTTTTGATGTAAGGGAAATAAGTATTTTTTGTGACAATTAGAGTGCAATTTTTCTGGCAAAGAACCCTACTTTCCATGCCAGGACAAAACATATTGATGTATAGTACCACTTTGTACGAGATATGGTTGAGGATGGAAAGGTCAGTTTGGAAAAGGTTGATACTCTGGAGAATGTTGCAGATGCATTGACGAGCCAGTGAGCACAGACAAGTTTAGGTGGTGTGCTAGTTCAATGGCCCTTAGTGCCCATGATTTTTCAGTAAGTTTTATTTATGCTCTGGAGGTTCCTATATGATCTTCATCAAGTGGGAGATTGTTGGAAATGTATGTCTCAATCAATACAGGCTGAAATCTCCATGAGAGCCAAGTCAGTGTGACAGCTTCAATGTCTTGCCGACAAGCAATGTGTATCATCATGTTTTGAATAGGTCGTTGTGACCTTGTTACTGTCTTGTCGAAAGGTTACTCTCTGAAGCTATCGCTGTGACAAGGTGTATTCGTTATGACCTCTTAACACTCGAGAGACCTCTGGCCGACAGGCCATTCAATTATGTATCGGGGAGACTCTGGGAAATCATGATCTTCGGTCTAACATAGTGGCTCGGTGAAGAGTCTCAGTGAAAGCTAAAGTCTCACCGATAGGAATACTGCTGGTGTCTTCGCCATAACATATGGTTCGGTGAGAAGTCCCAGCGAACAAAGAAGGTCACACCGACAGAGACACATTCAAACGTTCATCAGAGTGACTCCTGGCAACGAGTGGTGGTGTCAGTGTAACACGGTGGTTTCGGTAAGAAGTCCTAGCACTTTGGTGAGTCTTGCCAATGATGAAGAGCCTTCAGAGTAAGTCTTGGAGTTTGGTATGTTCTCTCAGCGAAGATGATATGACTTGGTGACTGCTGACGGCTTCGGTCAAACATATGGATCTCGGTATGATGTCTCGGCGAAAGTCAATTGTCTGGCCGATGAGAACACTTAAGTCTATGTGACTTGCAGAGCCTCGGCGTAACATCTCGGCGAAGGTGTTTCGTCTTGCCAATAGGTGTATGCTTTCGGTGTAACCTAATATTACTCTATGAGACCTCTTGGTGATATCGGTATGTCTTGTCAACTATCTTTTGGAGCTCGATGTGACTTGTGTGTTCGGTATAACTTTGGTGACTCGCTATGATCTCCTGGTGAAAGCGATAGGTCTGGACGACTGCATGGTGACTCGGTGTAGCTTATGAAGCTCGATAGAACGTCTTAGTGATAATAGAGACTCTTGGTGACATCGGTATGAAGGATATGTGGCATCGGCGAGACACTGTTAGTGTCTCACCGAGATGCCAATACAATGCGAATTCTATTGACAGTTTGACCGTCTAATGTGGCATCTCGTGGATGAATCAGAAGAGCAAAATTGGAACCGTTGGGAGTTTGTTCATTGTGACAGTTCTGTGAGGAAGCTCGATAGACAGGGAACGCCATGGATATACCCTACGATTTCAGAGTGTGATCGGTTGGTTAGTTCGAAGGTTGAATCGATTGATTGTTGGGAGGTTGGATCAGTGAATGAATTCTATTATGTGAACTGTAGTTGTGAAGGTTCCTGTGCAATATTGTAAATGGTGAATGCTGCTGTAAACAGACACTAGTAAGATAAGTCTAACTGTTGTATGTAATCTCAATTACTGTAATACAAAGTGATTTCTCTTGGTGTGGTGGGTTTTTCTCCCATAATGGTTTTCCCATGTATATCTGGTGTTCTTGTGTGATTGTCAAAACTTTTTTTCTATAATTTGTTTCATAGTTCATCTTAACTTGACTGTAATTGTAAATTTTAAAGTGTATTTGCATTCTTTCTTGAGGTATTGACGTTAGGAGAATTGTTTTCTGCATCTAATTTTCCTTACAGGCCCCACGGCCACCACCACGACCTCTACCTCTCCCTTGACCTCTACCCCATCTCCTAGGAATAATCCTACACAAACAAGTTCAAGGTATTAGAAGAGGTCAACAAGGAAATACTAAACTTAAAACAATACATCTAAGACAACTTAATGGGCTAATTGTTATTCCCAGAGTACCTAGTGTTTAAACCTAGCTCTAATACCATGTGTAATTCCCTACTGAGAACCTTAGAGGACAAAACCTAAACCACAAAAAAATGGACAAATATTTTTTTTTGTTTTTTCATGCAATGTTGTGCAAATGAAGTTAAACTTAACCTTAAATATTAACCTACATCCTCTAGGGTGCATGACTACATTACTTAATTTCCTTTATCCAAATTACAAAACCATATAACTTAATTATATCCAAATACTAATCATCGTGAGCATCGCATGTACTTATCACAAATAATTAAATGAACCAAGAGATACAACCATACTATATCATGAAGTAAAAACTGAATATAAATCATTTCAATTAACTTGTACAAAATTTACATAGTACATCTTTCACTACATATGTAAGATACATCATTTTTAGTTTACATTTACATTTGTATAGTAATACCTCCTCATACAAGTGAGGAGTGCTCAATAAGAGATACATGTTAAAGTTAATATACATGTACAAGTACAATGATCAAATCTCAAGTGATGACACTGAGAAGAAATCAATGGATCAAGAGGAATTGCCACAACATGAACAAGATGGGAACCCAATGGAGAACGTAACACATTCTACCCTACCATGTGAATCCAAAGATTCACCCCCTGCTAGGAGGTTACAAAGGGCCCCACCAACTGATAGACAAGGACAAATATATCATAAGGTTGAAAAAAATCACAACACAAGATGAACACATCAAAAAGAACAACAACATCCATGAACATATTTCTAGAGACACATAGGTGGTTAAGGTAAACCAACAAGTAAGGAAACTCATGGTTGTCATAGGGGAAGTGTCATCACATAATTGGACATAGGTTATCCAGGTAGTTCTTCTTAGGCCTCGGCCCCCATCCTAGGTTATCTTGGTAGCCTCTACTAAAATCCAGCCCCTCAGGCCAACTTATACGAAATTGAGTTACCTCTCATAGAGACAAAGTAGTCAATTATGCCCTTTCAGGCCTTCCTGTCTCACCTCAAGCCTATACAAGTGCTTGAGGTTGAGCAGGGTACAAATTTATCTTGTTTAATGTTTGAGATACCCATTCCCCCTAGTTTGTTTTAATTTTATCACTTGTTAACAAACTTCCACATGGGTTATATAGGCACCCCTTTGTGCACTAGCCCCCATTGGAAGCCACCCGCTACTGACCACCAAAAACCATAGAAACAAAAAACAAGGCCACTTGCATGACATAAAACACAAATGAATCACAATGTGGGGAATTTCCCATCCCGCACACAAAATCCATAAAATCAATCACAAGGACAAAATAACATGCAAGGAGAACGGCCACCATAATCATAATCATGAAACAATTTTCTCATAACCAATTAACCAAATAAAGCCATCAATAAAGAATCATCCTAGCCCCTGGATGACTTAAAATTCATCACACTGAAAGAAATTTTCATGAACCAAAGCCACAATGATTACCAACTTAAGAATTTAATTTTTTTAAGAATGAATCATCCTTATTTAATTCATACAACTACTTGAGTATCTATAACCTAAGGAGTCTAAGTGGATTGTAAGGGAATCTTTGTAAACTTCATAATATTATTAAGTCCCATAATATCCCCTTCCAAGAACACCAATTGGTTTATTTAATGCTAACTTCATCACCACATTAAAACAATGGTTTCTCTCTCAGTTTTATTGCAGCCACGATTGAAAATCAAAGGACATATGTATGCTCATATAGATTCATTTATTTTCATCTATATATAAACACACACACACACACACATATATGAATATATAAATATATATATTTATATACATATACTTTATGGAAGCTTTTTAAAAGACTCAAATATGAATATATAAATCACAAAAACATAACACAAATATCAATATTGTATACTTAATAACCGGTTATACATAAATACACACTTATATATATTATTTATAATTTTCTATATCAAGTCTGCATCATGATCAGAATTGAATTCTTTCCTACAATAATTATCTTCTCCTATTATAATTTATATAATTCCTTGGTCAGTTAAGTCGACCTAGATATAAGAGACACCTTAGCTTAGAAATTCCAACAAAGTGTGAGTTGAAGATAACTATGTAACTGGAGGAAATTTTTTGATAACATCACAGAGTTAGCAATAGATCACTTGATAGATAAAGATAACACAACACAACTTAGGAAGTAATTCACAAACATTAGGCAGACGATGATTTCTAAACAAGGCGCTTATGTTGTTGTTGATAGAGTGAATTCTTCAATTTACACTACCACAACTTACCTGAAGACATTCTAAGATGCCTAAAAGATAAGCACAAGTTGATGGAAATGTTTTAGGCAATAAGAGATGAATTATGATGACTGTAGTTAGGGTCGACTTGGATATTTGCATGCACCTCAGAAAGCAACAGTTCCATTAATGAATCTGATTGGTTAAAGAAGGATTTCATTTAAACTCCCACTAAACTAGGAATGGACAAAGGCTCGACCACTCAGGTGTATTTCACAATACATAGAAAATGGTAACTTGAAGATAAAACATCATTTTCAAGAAGTGGAATAATCAATTGATGAAAAAGTGAATAATATCAAACTCTTATGCATAGCACAATTACAACTACAAATTAAATCACAGTACAGAAGGTCAGCGAATTAAGTGAAAGACTCCTTAACAGTTGTGGAATGAGTGTATGGAAGTAAGTAATCCACTTAAGGTCGGTGCATTACAAGACTGGATCGAGACAAGTTTAATGATTAACCAATGACATAGGTTATTCCCTATAGAAATATACACAAAATAGGCTATACCAAATAATACAACACCTTCATCAGGCTTAAATAAAAAATAGAGATTGATAAAATAGTGTGTCGACATGCAAACCACATAGAGGTGGCATGATAAGCATAATGGAATGTCGATTTTGCAGCTTACTCTTAATGTTTAGTTGTTGCTTAAAGGAATCATATCCTACACTATCCAAGGCTCTCAGTCAGATGAGAAGATGGGACGGCTGCTCTTACCAAACAAATAAACTACAGATTCTAGAATCGAACTTAAGCTGACTCATGTGGTTTTTGAATTAAGATAAAACTTCTATCAATTAAAGGTTATAAGTTCCTCTATTCTGTAGTGCCAAGTTTGTTACTCATAGGCTTTTGACAACAATGACAAGTCAGAAAACAAAATCAAGAGCAACGGTCTAATAACGCAAGGAGGACTTACATCTAAAAGCCAATATTGAGAGGGCATGGTAATTGGTTGTATCTTTATCATGACTTTACCTACAAGATTCATTAGTACCAGTTATCTAATACTAGTTTATACAAATAAAAATTAGGAGTTTGAAAATCGATGATACCTCTCAGAATACAAGGAAAATATTGAAGGAGGTATCTCATGCCAAAATATAAGTCAGAAATTCCAAGGA
Source organism: Sequoia sempervirens (assembly GCA_007258455.2). Lineage (NCBI taxonomy): Eukaryota > Viridiplantae > Streptophyta > Pinopsida > Cupressales > Cupressaceae > Sequoia > Sequoia sempervirens. The sequence continues at coordinate 212,865,855 of VDFB02193867.1, read as the reverse complement.
GATAGTCATCTTTTAACAAAGCTATGTGTATGGTAACTATGGAATGACCTGATAAACATTTAAAATAAAAACTACAACATTCAGACAAAATACCAAATTTATACAGAGGAGAAAACCATGGAACTTGGATTCTTAGAGCTAAAATTTGAAGCTGAGCTGAGATTGGTAGTTGAATCTGAGCTCCAACTGCAATCTCCCAATTCTCCAAAGCTTCAATATCACCTCCAACTGCTTTATTTTTCAAAATCCCCATTTCAAAATTTAAAAGAAAACCAGAGAATTCCTTTTTCTCTCGAACCAGAAAGCTTCCAGCCAAAAACCCCCAAATTTTTAGATTAGTTTACCACAAGAAAAATCTTCCAAAAAAATCCAAGATTCTTAGATAACCAAATCAGAAAAAGTCTCTGTGAATGTAATAATTTTCCTGTAACAACAAACCAACTGCCCTGTGCAGTTAACACCACTACCCTCATTAATTTACTCCACTCCTCCAAAATTTAAATTTTTTTTATTTCAAATTTTATTTAATTTTTCCTTTCCATTTTACTTGCACACCTTATGCCATTTACTTATCAATTTATTATTTCATATTACGTTTAAAGTTTGTTTGAACAAACATAATAATAATAATATATGTATGTATCCATTTATATATAATAAATATTCTTTATTACAATAAATCAAAATTTATTAAAACTAAATTTCATTTCTATATCCAATTGAATTCCCCTAATTTAAATATGGTGTTTATTCTTTAATTGCCCAAAACCAACAATTTAACAATTTGAGTTTAAATTTTGGCAATTTAAGTTTAAGGAATAATCAAATGAAGCATAAGTCGTAAACATGACTCAAGACGGAACAAACGACAATATCAACCAAACAAAACAAAAGCAAGACGACAGCAAGAAAAGCAAAACAATACAAACAGAGCTCACAAAGGGGATTGTGGTAACATGGATTCGTCCTCAATGAAGACGATGGTTCAACATGGGGGACCTAGTGTAACCTCTGAAGTCGACAACTCCATTGGGCTCTGGCACACTTAGACCTGATAATTAGGTGGAGTTAATGCCCTGTACATGCAGCCTGCAACAAAATGAAAAGTTGAGCATGTACATAATAAAATAACCAGTCATGTTGTGATGGAGAAATCATAGAGTCACAGGGTGCTCGCAAGCAAGTGATGCAACACTATCCCCATCACCAACACATAACAACAATATCACAACATGATAGCTCATACATCTATCCATGCATAACATCATCATATCCATGATATACAACAAGCAAACAACTAATCTACTAAACTGATATAAATAAGAACATCAGATATCACATTATCATCGCACTAGCATCATAATGTCATCAATATCACTAAGCTAAGCATCATTATAATATTATCAAACAGTCTCAACATCTACACATCAAAATATCACCATGTCTAAAAAGTATCCAACAGAGTCATAATGTCTATCAAGCAGTAACATAAAGTCAAACAAAACAACATTATATAGTCAAGATGAAATCCAAGATGTTGTCCGAACATAAGCAAACTGAGGGGCATCACAATTGAGACTGCACATTTTATATCAAGATTGCACACATGGTCATGATCTAGACATTCACAATAGTTAGTTCGACATAAAATATAGTCTTAGATATGATATCCAATATCAAATTCTATCACATAGATCCTAGCAAATATGCTACAATCACATGTTAATGACCAAAAACATAGATACACAAATCACTTATCCCCTCTTTGTCATTATCCATATTAAATACTTAATAAATGAATTATTATTCAAAATGTAACTCTAACTTAGAAGATGTAATAGTGTTCACCAATAATTAATCAATTTACCACATATATTTGTATGAGAAGCATTATACTCCATAAAATACAAGAGGTTTTTTCATTAGTTTTAATTTCCAATTGGCTATATATTATAAGAGTGGTATTAGGCCACTTTTCCAACAATTCAACTAAGTAGAATCCATGTCCAATATAGATTATAATGTTGCATCAAGCCACATTCACACATGAATAACACAATGCCTAGTTTCAAATAGAAAAGAAAATATCATTCAAAACCATAAACTATAAAGCTTTGAGTGACTAGTGTCACATAAAATGGCGCACTATCATTATTATGATGAAGTCTATATAATAATGAGAAACAATTTATTTTACATGATGTCTTTATCATCCTTATAAAAATATCATATATATTAATACTTATTTTGTTTTAATCAATACTTTGATGTCCTGTAACCTTCATAACTACTTTCTTTATATTATAATTTCATTATAATTTCCTATGTGAAGCTTGATAGCCCACTTCTCTTGTTTCCATTTAATATTAATTGATAATTTCTTACCCTAGCTTTACCTAGTCAACCATACAGATGATCCATTGTTCTTTATCTCCCTTTCAACCATGGAAAGCTATAGATGATGTCAATCCCCACACGTACCCCTCTATTCGAGAGTATCTTGACTTACGTTCGACCCATAACCGAAAGTGACAGAAAACTCCACGACAAGGCCTTAAAACACTTTATAGTACATTAAGAGAGAAGCAAACAATAAGTTTCCTACTTTATGTCAGTAATGCCGTCACGCCAGGACAAAAAATGTTGACTTGCAGACAGTGAGGGCGGCTGCCTTGGACTGGACTTGGCCTTTCGTCCCCTCAAAGTGCGCTTCTCCTTTTCAGATGAATCATTTTAGTGGGTTCCGTCTAAAATCAAATAAGTATGCATTCTAACAGCCATAGTTTTTTTAAACACTGTCTATCCACAGCAATCTGGTTTAAAATCTGGCCCACAAAATGGGTTGGCGACTCTCTTTTTTCACTGTTCTTTCCCTTTCCATGCCCACAGTTCCCTATGAAATCAGCCCACCATGTTCACACTGCCATGTATTTGGAAAAGTAAGATAGGCAGATGCCATGTGTTTGGAGAGCTTTTGTCAAATTGGAAGAATATGTTGTGAGGAATTGTAAGTTGTAAGGAAAGTTGTAAGGAATTGAAGTATTGATTGGACAGAAAGAATGATTGTGATAATACGCAGAGTAAGTTATTCATTTACAATACAGATTTCGTCATGGTTTTAGTAGTCGCATTCTATTTGTTTTATAAGAAAAGAATGACTACGACAATACACAGAGTAACTATTCATTTACTATATAAGCTTCGTCATGGTTTTAGTAGTCACATTCTATTTGTTTTATAAGGAAAGAATGACTACGATAATACACATAGCAAACTAGTCATTTACTATACAAACTTCATCATGGTTTTAATAGTCACACTCTACTTGAACATTATGTTGTTTGATGGTCAATTGAATAGTGGCTTTACACCTCATCCCCACTAAAAAGTGTTAAATAGTTATTCTCCTTTATCATTCAAATTGGAAGAATATGACGAGGATTTTTTTTGTATAGAATAATATTGAATTGTAAGTTGTGAGGAAGGTTGTAAGGAATTGAAGTATTGATGGGACAAAATTGTTTTATAAGGAAAGAGTGATTACGATAATACGCAAAGTAAACTATTCATTTGTATAGTAAATGAATAGTTTACTATGCGTATTATTGAAGTCATTTATTCTACTTTATCATTCAAATTGGAAGAATATGATGAGGATTTTTTTTGTATAGAATAATATTGAATTGTAAGTTGTGAGGAAGGTTGTAAGGAATTGAAGTATTGATGGGACAAAATTGTTTTATAAGGAAAGAGTGATTACGATAATACGCAGAGTAAACTATTCATTTACTATATAAGCTTCATCATGGTTTTAGTAGTCACATTCTATTTGTTTTATAAGGAAAGAATGACTACAATAATACGCAGAGTAAACTATTCATTTACTATACAAACTTCATCATGGTTTTTGTAGTCACATTCTATTTGAACATTATGTTGTTTTGATGGTCAATTGAATAGTGATCTTACACGTCATCTCCACTAAAAAGTATTAAATAGTTGTCATGCTTTATCATTCAAATTCTACTTTTGACCATTGAACTTCGTGTTGTTTAAGAATATACATTTAATCATATATACCACTCTTTTATTAAAATATGTTAATTAACTTGAAATAAAATAATTTTTTAATCGTTAATTAGTTTTTTGTATAGAAATGGGTGTTTGTCAATTGTAATTTTGCATGGTTAGTCATGTATCTAGATGGTATGAGTTGATTGCCACTATAATATAAATTTTCTCTATTGCATGACATGATAATGTATAATTTGCATATATAAAATATTATGTGGTTATTAAGAAGTTTGAGAATCTTTTTAGTCTTTCATTTTGATTTTAGCATCAAATTATTTGACTTGTTGACTATGGATTCATAGATGTATGGATAGGTTGTATTATCTTTATATATTCTCATATTTTTTGTTCAATGAGATAACACAAGGCTTTCCCTTTATTCCTATTCAAATGGAAAATACATGAAAATATGCCACTACTTTAATTGTTTTTACCTCATTGAAATGGTGAAAATTACATGCCCATGCCCTTCTTTATTTTTTGGGCTCATTTTGATTATAATTTTTTAAATATAATATCTAGTTTATAAATCATATATTATTGCATAAATTCAATCTATGGCATGCTTGTATCTTGATCTCATCATTACTCATCCCTTGAAATTGTTTTCAATCTCTAGGTCTACTCTTCATTACCTTGATGAAATCCATAGGTGCAAATTTGATTGAGATCACTTCTGCTCGATTGTAAATTTAAAACCTAAACTTTGAAAATTCAAGTTTGTAGTAAATCTTGTTGGCTTCTTTCTACTAGTTATTGTAAGCCAACCTAGGGCATGTTTGTGTTGATTTGTATGCTTGGTAATTTTATTTAATATTCATACACTCTTTTGAGATCATGTCGAAAGGTGAAGACAACATTTAGGTCAAAAGCTAAATCTACTATGCATTGTCCCCTTGTGGCATCATCTTAGTAGGTTTATTATGCATTGCTTACTTTTATAGCTTTTTAGGATTCATGAAGTTGGTCTCTAGCTAAGGTTTTGACTAAGGAGAACTTGACACTCACAATTCAATACAGTCCCAAAGGTGTTCCTAAACACCACTAGTCCTTATAATAATTTAGAAATCATAAATCAAGGCAAGAAAGTTACAATACTTCACACTCAACTAATTTAGGTATGGGAGTTACAATTTAGGTTCACACACAAGTTTGAATTTACACTTGTGAATAGTATCCAAGTGAACCTAAGTGAAAAATAATATTTTTTATAAAATTTAAGATCTTCATTTGAGTGACCATTAAAATTCTAACAACCATTAGGTGAGTCAACTCGGTGAGGGAATCTACTAGTTTCCTTATGATTAAGGATGGTGGTATTAACCTAAACGACACTTTTGGGAGAAAAACTAAAAATAGAGAATCACCTAAAAAAATGCAAGTTAACACTTGAATCTTGTAGATGAAGCATAAAGCTATGAGAAACAACAAAGAACTGGTAGATCTGAGAAGGCTTGGATGTTGTGCACCTATCACAAAATGCTTGTTTTGTGAGGCTATCAGGGACTCATTCACCCATGAGTGAATGGGTCCAGGCCTCCCTTTTTGGAAAATCAAAAACTAAGATCCAAGTCTTGTGACTACACTTCCCTCCTATACTTTTGAATCTCCACTCCTGGATCTGTACCTATGATAAATCTACAAAACAAAATTGTTGTTTGGTGGTGGATAGGGGTTTTCCTCGATCAAACCCCAATTTTGGTAATTAAACCTTGGTAAAAAGTACATATTTGAAACATGAAAGTATGTGCAAGCCCTAATCTTAAGTGTTTCTATGATTGTTAAGAGCTAAAATGCAAAGGAACCTTATTGATGCAAACAAAAACCAATGCCCAATAACATACTCAAAAATTCACAAAGGTTAAACAAAGAGAAACCATTAATTCAAATCTAAAAACTTCTTTCTTTCACATTGAAACAATTACAAATTTATTCAATACAATTTAAGAATCAAATCTTCACAAGAAATAAACTTTCTTGACTCTTCCTGTAGCTTCTTCTTACTACCCCAAACCTCCCCTTGCTATTGTTCAAACTTTTACACAACTCCTCCAGAATCTTTGCACCTCTCACAAATTGGTGCCTTATCTTCTCTTCACTTGTGCTACTTAAATCTACAACACAAAACCCCCAATGATACCTCTATAGAGGCATCTTTCTCCTTCCCCTTCCCCCCAAATTTCTTCCCACGTTTTTCTTCAAAAACCCCTGAAAAATGCATTGAAAATCATCCATTATTGCCCCAGAATGGGCTCCCAACTCTCCCCCAAGAATAGCTCTACATATGCTAAGTTTATTTAGCCTTAAATGAGGAATTTAAACTTCTAGAAACTCCTCCAAATGTTTCCTTTACTCAAGGGCGTTTTTCTCTATTATGAGAATTTTAAAAATTTAAAAATCTTGATTTTTAGCCTTTTTTATGCTCCAAACTCCCCCCATATGATTTATGCAATAAATAAATGATTAATGAATGAATTAAAACTAACATTTAATTTCCATGATATCCATAATACCTTTCCAAAATAAAATTGATCAAATTGGTGCTATAGAAGTGCACAATCGAGTGTTGGTAGGCGAAAAAGATGAAAGTTCTCTAATTCACACAAAAATTGGTGTGCAATCTTGGAATGATACCCCATGGACCCCTGCAAAAGGATTTTTCCCAAACCTTCATGGATTTTGAAATTTTAAACTTTTTATAAATTGTCGACATTTTTTTAACAAACTTCTGAAATTAAAATTTCCCAAACTAGAAAAGGTATGACTTTGATTATTTTTGCGCATTTCATATGCCACCTCCATGAATACCCCTAACAAATTATTTTACCATATGATTTTTCTAGAAATAATTTTCGAAAATTGCTTATGAAGCCTTAAAATGATGATTTGACAAAAAATGATTTTATGCAAATTTTGAACACAAAAAGAGCTTTCCAAAGTTGAGAGATGCCAAATGAACCCTAAAACACACCAAACTTGAAATTCAAACCTGAAGCTTGTTTTTGGTTGATGTTCATTAACAATCTTCCCAAATGCTCTTGCATCACTTATTCAAGTGTGTTAGAATAAGATCCCTAGATGAAATATGAACAATGATGAAGACCTACTTTGGGAGATGTCAAATCACCCTAATAGATCATAAATTAGATAAAACCTTCCTTTAGGCAGAAAGTAGAATGATAATAGAAGATGGAACCACTTAGGAAACAAGCCATTAAGCTTTAGTTGAATGGCTTGAATCCATCATGATCCTCCATAGGCATCTATCATCAATCTTTGATAATGCTTGATCTTGTTCAAAAAATGAGCTTGAAGACCTACAAAAACAAATAGAATGCTACTCCAAGACTTCAACTTTGAATGCTTGATTGATTTCTCCTTTCTCTTGAGTGTAAATCCTTGTGATCTCATGTGAATCTCTCTCTTGTTTAGTGAAAAATGATTGAAATAATTAGTTTTATAGGCTTCCTTTCTAATTTCCGATTTATTAAATCCCAATTCTCCTTTCTCTTGAGTGTAAATCCTTGTGATCTCATATGAATCTCTCTCTTGTTTAGTGAAAAATGATTGAAATAATTAGTTTTATAGGCTTCCTTTCTAATTTCCGATTTATTAAATCCCAAAACCTAACACTTAAAATTTGAATTTCGAAACTTGAAATTCTAGATCAAAAAAATATTTTAATTTGAGTTTAAGAACTTAAAGGGGACCCATTCAACCATGGGTGAATGGGTCCTAACCTAAAAGTTCAGGACTTAGATTATGTTGGGGCATTAAATCAATTAATAGCATTTATTCAATGCGCGTTATATTGTTGAGAAATAATTAAAATAGGCCTTGGGATACATAATAAAGGGTAAATTATAGACACATTAATGAGGTTTTAAAATGCATAAATGCAAAGTCACTAAAATAGATCCAAACTAAGTGTGAAATTGTACTTTCACTTAGAAAGGAACACAATTTTCTACACTACATTTAGCCCCCACTTTAGCGGACATATGACACTACATCCATATGCAAGCTAAAGGAACTTGATCATACTATAAAATGATACTCATACATAGATATTTCACAAATAGGGGGAATGAAGCCCCCATTGTAGCCATCTGCAAAACCACAATGTTAGGAACCACACCCTACAACATCGATGTGTTATCTATTCAAAAAATTCTCTTATCGAACTTCTATAGAGAATAAAATTTGAGGGTAGATGTATGCCCCCTGGATTCTGCTTACTTTAAGGAGGTGGAATCAAGGTAGCCATGCAACCTCATTGAATTGTTTTGGCTCTATCATAGGGTGTTGGAAGTACAACACCACATATTGATAGACATTGGATTAGATCAGGGATGGAATTACGAGTTCAATGCAACAAACAGTGTCGAAAATGGAGTTTGTTAGCCCCCATTATGTTGATTTTAATGAAAGGTGTTTTTGATAAAGAAGTAAAATAAAGAATGTTTAATATATTTTAGTGAAAAGAATATGCTTTTGAAAATCATTTTTAGATTTGCCTCTTGAGAATTTACCTTAGTGTAGAGTGATTGAAGATGTTGAGTAGACGAGCGTACAAGCCTCTGAGACTAGATATTTTACATGACGAGGTGGCATGAGGTGAGCTCCAGCATATGGTGAGTGGATTATACTATGCTTTATCTTCACATTTATGTATTTATAGTATTTTAACGCACTTCTAGAAGTTTTTAGGATGCTAGCAAAAAAGTCACAAAGTGTCCTCTTTTGTCGCAAAGTGCCCCACTTTGTTGCAAAGTGTCCCATTTAGTTGCAAAGTGTCCAAAAATGGCTAAAGTTTCTAGGTCTCCCCTATCCAAAAATGGCCCAAATGTCCAAGTTGGTTGCATAGTTTCCTAGAGAAACTTTAGTGTACTTTTAATTATTGAATGCATAGATTTAAGAATTTTAGTGATGATTTCTTTTTCTTTTTATTCTTTAGTCCCCTCCCCAAGCTCGCTAGCATCTAGGAGGTAGATAATTTTGTCACCTCCGAGAGCAGCTTTCCTAACTTTCAGAGGAGGAGATTGATACATTACAGGAGACTGGATTATTTTGGGTATACCTCATGCCACCTATGAGGTATCATGATGCCATGCTTATGGTTCTAGTAGAGAGGTGGGATGCAGATACATGCACCTTTCACCTCCCTATGGGAGAGATGACAATTACCCTAGAGGACATTCACTTCATCCTACGATTACCTATTCGTGGTGAGATTGTCAATTCAGTAGAGGAGAGGTCATATGAGGAGATGAGAGAGGATATTGAGTACTGCCTAGGTTGTCGCATCTAAGAGGCGATTGTCAGACCTCACGTCGAGCTCAAATGACTACTATATGTGCAGTTGTCATTACTGAGGCACATCATGATCATTACCGCAATGCTAACACCAGTTCCTGATGGATGAGGCATGCACTTAGATGGAGGAATAGTTCACATTATACGAGACATGGAGAAACATCATATTGTGTATGCATGGGGTCACAACATGCTGACACATTTATACTATGATCTAGGGTGCTTCATTTACCAGGAGCTAGACAACATAGTACATTATACACTCTTGCAAGTGCGGTGCTTCGAGCATATCACATATACCAGGTTGACAGGTTATCCGACAGTGATGGCCATGGGCTATCCATGGGCCTATAGTTATCCACTGAGACTATCATGGCAAGATGGAGATTTATTATGTTGGAGGGTCAGATTCAACTATATGGAGGATGATGATATACTCTGGAGACCATACCTCATGGTACCCCAGTGAGCAGATGTCACACACCAGCTATTTTGAATGCAGCAAGATTGATTTGTACTGGGGTGACATGATTACATTATGAGGCCCTTTTACTATGATCATGTTATGTAACACTTCAGGTAGGTTCAAGTTCCACCTAGGCCACAATCCAAGTACCTACGATTAGCACAAAGTGCCTCTTGGCTCGGAGACAGTCGTCGTCTCACCATTGATGATGTGTACTTTAGTGATTCAAAGGACAAGGACCACGACATGCCTCCAATCTCATATGTCAACGATGTAGGCACCACATTGACCTACAAGCAATGGTGGATGGGAGCACTACCAGATCATGTCTTTCCTATGCATCATCCTATGGGCAACATAGGACCTCTTCCAAGTCACAGGGATGATGAGGATGATGGGGTCATTGATGGAGATTCAAAGGATGAGGATAGAGTACCAGATTTATTTCCTGATGAGGGTGATGACAATGACGAGGATGTCCAACTGATGAGTGATGAGTCTGATGAGGTAGATAAGGCCCAAGCTACCCCCAAGAGGAGAGATTCACCTCCTACCTGAGTTGCTATAGCATGATCAATAGCCGCAATAGGTTTCAAGACTCATGAGCATGGGGAGGCCAATAGTAGCATACCATCTATACCTCCTACACAAGGGGGATCTATTGTTGCATAGTGAGACCCCAACTGGCAGACTGGAGACCCAGGTGATGATGTGTTATTTATATTTTTATTAAAAACCTAAAAGTTTTCTACTATCCACACCAAAGACACATTTTTTGGATTCAATCTCATGTTATACTTGCACATTCTTTCAAAAAAAAATTGAAGGATTTTAAGATTGTCTTGATGAGTTAAAGATTTGGCTAGAATATCAACATAATCTTCCAGAATCTTATGTATATAATCATGAAATGTCAACATCATAGCTCTGTAATATTTTTCACCCACATTCTTTAGTCCAAAAGGCATAACCACCCAACAAAATATTCCCCGAGGTGTAGAAAATGTTGTCTTGTATTGATCTTGAGGGTTGATAAATTTTTTATTATATCTAGAAAAACCATCCATGAATGACAACAAAGCATGGACTACAATTGAATATACTATCATGTTAATATTAGGAAGGGGGAATCATCTTTTAAATATACATTATTGAGATCTTGAAAATCTGTACACATCTTTTACAGAATGCATAGTCGATACCATCAAATATAGGGATCTCCTTCTTGTTCACCATGTCGATCTACCTCAAGCAATCAAGATTTTTCTAAGGAACCTTGCTCTGATACTAATTGTTGAATGAACAAGACAAATTAGAGGGGGGGTGAATCATTTGTACTAAATTAAAATATCAAAATCCTCAAGAGTAATCAGATCCACATGCATTCATTAAACCCTTAATCTATTATAATGTTTAAACATGAAAAGTAGATAACAAAAACTAAGACAATCAACACTATACATAAGAGAACACCAAATTTACATGGAAAACCGTAGAATATAAAAATCACGATGAGGATTAGCTCACAATATAAGTAATTACAAAAAAAATACAAAGAGGCTCACTACCAAAATAGGACACACTATCCAATAAGGCTCATAGCCCAGGCTCATTGTTGGAATAGAAAGAAGAAAGAAGATAGAATGTTACATAGAGAACACAATCTCAATGCACTAGATATTCCACCATAATAGCTCCAATCAATAGTAGTAGCCTTTAAGAGATCAAGATACCTTAGCTCACTGCATTCAACAATCTTGCATTATAGCTCACACTGCATTTCAAAATTCTACATTTAATTTTGCATCACAATAATCAAATCTATTCCACACTCCATCTCACATCAATTCACCTTGCATTTATACCATCCGCAACTTAAAAAACATCTTCAAGTCGGCTACATGCTCCTTACACTTTAAAAATTCAAATTAGGTTGGAACTAAGCATTTCGACGATGGATAGGAATGAAAGTGGGCCAATACAAAACTTAATTGGGACCCAAATCAACTCTTGCATGCCATGCTACGCCTTCATTAATGTTCAACCATCTTCAAATGTAGTGTAAACACCAGGTTGGTCGTTACCCTTGCAAACACCATTTAACTTTGAATTACACACTTCCTCAAACCCAAGGACAACTTGCAAACCACATACCACTCTTCATTACTATATAGAATATTCCTTTATCCTCCTAAAATTCATCAAACTCCTTTGCAACAACTGGCACCTTTAGAATGTACACACCCAGTACACTCAAACTACACTACAAAACACGGTAATTATAAAATCCAACTTTCGGTGTACCAAACCACAAATCCTCTTGACATAGGAAAAAGATCAACTCCATCAACATACCTTCAGAATCACAAGACCTGAAGAACAACTATGGAGAAACACAGAGAAAATACATTTCTCCTAGACACCTCTATAAGCAACACTACAAAACCAGTTCACACACTAGTGAACATAATTTCCTTTGACCATCGATCCAGAAGCCAAAATTTTGGATATAGAAACTTTGAACACTTCTATCCAACATATCCAAACCACACAAGCAAATCTTCAACCTAGAAGAAATGCGAAGAAAAACTAGAGCAACTTTGCAAACCAAAACACCTTTGTAACACCCTGTTTCCTTATTTTATCAATTTTCTTAGTATCCTTGACATCTAAACCATAAATAGAAGCTTATCAAAGCAACATTGGTGGTTAACATCAACAAATTAACTGATGAAAACATAATGCAACTAATCAAAGCAACAATATCTCTGCACAACTATCACCAATGACAACACAAGCTTGTTGACATCAGTGACAACACCTTCATACTTGCAACATCTTGATAAATTTCATAATTTCCCATCTTCTCCCCACCCAAACATCTTGATAAATTTCCTAAACTTCCAAAAAAGTGTTTTCTTGTCAATATATGGATCATATGTGGAACTAAAATTCAAATATATTTTCGTCTTCATTCATAGTTTCTTCCAAAAGTATCCAAGAAAGTTATTATTTTTATCTAAAACAATACTCATTGACAAACCATGCAATCTCACTTCTAAAAAAAATCAATTATATGCATTGCATCATTTTTATTGTTACATGAAATGAAATATATAATTTTGGAAAACATGTCCATAATTACATGTATAGAATCATTCCATCCTTTAGTTCTAGGAAATTATAATACAAAATCTATAACGATATCTTCCAAAGGTCTCTCCAAAATTACCTTGAGCATATTTTTTCACATCTTTATATAATTGAGGCCAAAATAGTTTTCAATTATCAATTCCATTATGTTATGTACTCTAAAATTTTCTACTAAACCACCACTATGATTCTCCTTGATTAAATTTTCCCTCATTGAGCTTCTTGGAATATGCAATTGGTACCCTTAAAGAACATTTTATTCTCAATCAAGTAATCAATAGTTACTTTTATCCATGCCTATTATCTTTTTACATTATTTTCATGCTTCCAAAAAATTAAGAACAACTTAATACAAATGATTCAATTCATCAAGTCCTACCACATCTACTCCAATTTCCATTAACACATTTTATCTCCAACTTAATGAATTTGTAACTTTGTTTGATTTTTCACTCCTATAATTCAATACAAAAGAATAAATTTGCATAAAATATACCCATCTCACATGTATTTGATTCAAATTACCTTGAATATTCAAATATTATAAAACCTTATGATTTGTATGTAGTTCAAATTAGCTACAAAATTAAATGAAATATATAAAAATATTTATTTTTGCTAACCCAACTTGGTGGCGTCATGACTCCTAGCCCATTGGAAAAAATTAAACTTCTTGGGTGTGTTATAAAAAACATAAAAAGATCTATGTAGAGAAATGAATAGGCGTAGACAAATAAAACACAACTCTTTCGACAAATTGGGGACATAAATTATCTAAAGGCCTCCAAAAATATAAATTATGAAGATGTAGAAGCACCAAAAATATGAATTATGAAGATGTAGAAACACCAAAAATATATTTTTTATATTTTATCCATGTAGATGTCATCCAAATGCTCTCAAATAAGTAGGATTAATTATAATTGATGTTCTGACTATCCATATTTCTTAAGTACTCATGATGTCAAAACTAATGATGATATCATTGAATACATTATTTTCTTATCCTTGGACACTCTTATGATTGTATTTAGTGACTCATGGTTTGTTGGTGATTTATCTATTAAGGATCTCAATTTTTTTCTTAGTTGCACACACTTTAACTTCTCTCTCACATGATGAACTTCTATATGAAATTTCTCAATTCATGCTATTTTCAATTCACATGTTATTAGATAACCAATGATTATGGATTTTTAGGAACTAATGATGCATACTTACAAGTTAAAGACTTATTATATTTATATTATGTTTACATATATTATTATTCCTTCATCATGATTGCATTTAGAGATACATTGATTAATAAAGCTTTACAATAGTTTGATATATCTCATGTTGGTTATATTTTATTCTTTGATCTTTCACATGCATTCATTAAATAATTTACTTTTTTCCCTAGAGTATTCCTTAAGTAAAATTTATAATATTTTAATCTCTAATATATAGATAATGGATCCATCTATGTTTCATAATGATACACGTGTAGATTTGTAAAATGATTCCACTATAGACCTATAATTTCTCATGCATAACCTATTGATGTTTATAGTATATGTATGATTATCATGATGTCCCTTATGTATATCTCATCACCCAACATAAAAACATAGATAATCTAGATACCCCCCATCCCTGGGATGAGGAGGATCACTTCCTAGGTTATGATTTGATAATTTAGGAACCATCTATTCAATTAAAGACCATAACTCAAACAAAAGATCAAGAAAATAAATTTATAAAAAAAAATTATGGGTGTTGAAAACAAAATTAGAAACTATTCCTTTAGCATACATATTTGTAAAAGATCATACTAAATAAGATGATCTAGGTCCATCACAAGGAACATATTAAGTGGTTTGTTCTAATAAGCTTATAATTGATGGTTGAGGAGATGGAAATTTATGTTGATCATCTTTCTTCACTATCACTTGTGCTTTGATAATTTTCATATGATTCACTTTTCCTTTATTTATACCCTTATTTTCTTTTTTCTTTATTCATAATGTTCATACATAATATGTGGATGAAATAAATCCACCATTGTTGGTGCATGTTGAGCCATGATTGCTACTATTATTATTCTCTTTGAGCTTCTATATTTTTGAATGATTTTGGTCAGTTTCCATATGCCTTGTATATTATGCTTCTATTTCATCTTTATACTTGTTTTAGTCTCTCTTACACATGAAAATTTATATTCAAACTAACCACTTCATTTGGCTTCCCTATTTGGAGGCATCTATTGATACTAATTTTCAATCCAAGAAATTATTTACTCTCTCCTCAAGTGAACACAATTATTACATGTTATGCTTATATAATTCCTTTGCACACTTATATACCTCTCATAATATGCTTTGTGATTGGTTCTTACATGTTTATGTCATTTTTGTATACTTCTCTTGTAGTAATTCCATGCTATTATCTTACACCACTATGCTTATGCCATCCTTACATTCTCACATTTTATGTGACATGTATATTTTATTGTAACTACATGACTATACTTGGTATGAAGCCATTTTACTTTTACCTATGCATGTGCTCCCAATGGTAGGAACATGGGGACACCCTTTACATATTCTCTCTCACAAGGTTATGTCATGAACATATCTATTACACACATTTTCTATGTTATTTTTGTTGAGAAGTTGTTGAAATGATTTAGCATTGTTGTCATTGATGTCAAAACCTAGGATCTGGAAGGTTGTGCTCTGGATGATATACAAAAATGATCTATCCTATCGAGTTCTATGATGTTGTGTAGTGTGGATGTTATCCTTGATCTGAATATGGCAGTACTTCTTTTTGGGAAATCCGTGGAAGATAGTTAATGAAAAATAATGAAGACTAATCTCTTGATATTGGTTGTTGTGCTCAAATCTTAGTATGGGTAACCTTGTTATCCGAACATTCATGTAGCATGTTACTAGTTTTGGTATGTCTAATTGTGTTTCTCCGGTTGGTATTGAAATTGATGGAAATAAAGATTTGGTCTTGGTTGTGGCATTCCCATCAGCTCCAAAATATATTTCATGTAATTCAAAGTTTGTTATCTTTTGGTAATTATGCTATCTTATGTATGACCTATTAATAGGTCCCTTGGTAATGTGGTAAGGATATCTTTATGTGTGACCTATTCTCTGGGTTCGGTGCTAGTGTGCCAAGCCTTATTGAATATTTCAAAGTTGTTCTTCAAAGTCGACATGTTTTGCTAGGCCGACTTATTTTGTTCTACGAGTACATATATATATATTAAACATCTCTTTGCTTCTGAACAAGAAGTATGGTGTGTGCGAATAGATAAAAGGGTGCAAAGTATTATGCAATAAGAAACAAAGAAGGAAGTTGAAGGAAAGTGTTAGGAAGAAGTAATCTATTTTGCAGAGGTTGTGCAAGGAAGGTGGGAAGAATATTCTTGACTGGATCTGTTACAGACAAATATTGTGCTCTTAACCTGAACTGACTTCATGCATATGTAGATGTAACTTCATCACTTCATATTTTTTCAATAAGACTATCTTATGTTTTTGTATTAATCAAGTAGTGAACCCACCGACAGTGAGCCTTACCTGTAGTGAGCATTTTTGGCAATGAGCCCTTGTAAAAATCACCTTAACTGGTGTCACCTTAATTGGTGTTCTATAATTGAGAATTAGCATTCTCTGTGGTTTTTCTCTTCTTGGGTTTCCATGTAAATTCTGGTATTCATTGAGCATGGTGTTGTTATGTGCTTTCATGTTCATATCTATTTAATTATTATCTGATTGATTTAAGCTTGCTCCTGATTAATTTTAAAGTCAAGAATTTTTTCTATAATAACTGATTCACCCACCCTCTTAGTTATCCAGACTATTCAACAATTAGTATTAGAGCCTGGTCCCTTGCAGATAGAGCTTAACCGCTTGAGGGAGATCTTGTTAGTTTGAACAAATGGCAGGAGATTATTACTTTAAAGAAGAACTGAGGAAATTGTTAGATGACATGGAAAGCACAAAATCTGAAAATGAAGAATTGAAAGAAAACATCAAGGAGGCAAATGCTTGTATCTTAAAGCTAAGGGAGAAAATCCAGAAATTCAAAGCAAGACATAGAGAGGTTAGCCAGGAATTAAAGGAGTCAAAGGAAAGTGTTGTGAATCTACAACTACAGTTAGATGAATGCAAGAAGACTAAAGAAGATCTCAAAGATACCATCAAACAGAAAATGGAAGAATGGAAGAATACTAAAGAAAATCTTAAGGATACCATCAAATAGAAATTAGAAGAAAATGAGAAGTTAGATCAAGAGTTAAGAAGGTTGAAATCAGAAGCAAGAGTATGTGAAAGTAGCATAATTCTGGATCAACTCTTGTCCCTACAGAAATGTGACAAGGATAAGGGAGGACTTTGCTTCTCAGGTGAAAGCTCAAATCAGAACACTAAAGGCAAAGACAAAGTAGTTGAAGCTAAAGTGAGATCTATTGTAACAAGCAAGGTCCAGAACTCTAGAACACCTACATAAAGACCTCCAGCCAGGAAACCAAATGCTCAAAGGTACTTATCATTTAATGGCTATTATTTTTTATACAAAAATTATGGACATAAGGCTGTAGAGTGTAGAAGTAAGAAGGAATCAAGTACTCAATGCTTTAACTGTCATAAGTTTGGTCACAAAGCAAGTCATTGCAAAAGTCAATTATCTAATCCGGCTAGAAGGAATGAAATGAATAATCTCTTTCATGGTAATTTCCATTTATGCCATGGTTATGGTCACAAAGCTAATCAATGCATATCTAGGGTTCACTTAGTTAATTCAGGACAAACATGTTACAAGTGTAGTCAACCTAGACATTATGCTAACACATGCAAATATGTTGCTCCAGAAAAATCTGAAAATAAGAAGGCTACAAAATCAGATGAATCTAAGAAGAAGACCATCATGGTTTGGAAGAAAAAGGAAATGAGTGTGGGGAGATCTTCTGTGATACCAGATCTTGATATAAGCTCTTTTGAAGTCTGATCCAATTGCCTTGGCTTAGGGGGAGTTTTTCAATTCATATCTTGTTGGTTCCCCCTCTCCGAAGTAATATTGATGTGTTTTCAGCATGACTAAGTTTGATCTAATTGGTGATGTATGATGAAGCTGAATCTAGCTGATTGAAAAGTGAAGTAGAATTGATGGTGTCATCGATGTAAGTTTTTGGCGGTGAAATAATCATGAGAAATTAAGGATAAAAGGTGGAGTTTCAAATCATTTCTCACAGTTTGCAAAGAAGGAAAAGAAGTTTCGCTGAGCGATAAAAGGATTGAAGAAGCTAAGTGCGATGATGGAATCTGTGTTGGTTGATAGTGAATCCAGTGGTGGTATTCCACTGAGGATGAAGGGAGTAGATTTGGATGAATTTGATCATCGAAAGATGAAGGAAATGGAACTAGGGTTGAAGACTAATGAATTGTAGAATGTAAGTGCCCTAGGTATGAATCTATGAGGAGAATTTCCTTGGATTGTTGACAAAGATTCTATCTCATTCCTATTGAGTTGATTCAAGGATGGTAGCATTGCTTTGGAAAAACCCTATTCGATCACTAAGGAAGCCATTGAAGCTATTACTGGTTTGTGCACTATTGATGACCTCCCTGGGAAGAAAACAGTGAAATACAGAGATGTGGAGGAACTTACTGATATCAACAAAGACCCTCGAGCTCTACTAATAAATACCATTTTCAATCCTATAATAAGGTATGTTGCTTACGGTATCACTTATAGAATATATTTCTGAAATTGTGAAGGTTCTACATCAAATATTGTTGTGTATCTTGCACATAAGATGGTGAAGGAAAATAAATAGTTTGACTTGTGTAGCCTAATAATGGAAAACCTAATTGAGAATATCAGAATGTCTTTTATAGAAAATTATCCCTTTTGATTTGGGTCTATGCTCATGTGTTTAGTATTTTAATTTTTGTGTTTTTGAGTTTTTGTTGTTTTTCCATCAATTCCAAAGGGGGAGATTGTTGAGATGTTGTTGAAATGATTTAGCATTATTTTCATTGATGTAAAAACTTGGGATCCAAAAGGTTGTGCTCCGGATGATATAAAAAAATTATCTATCCTATCGAGTGCTATGAAGTTGCGTAGTGTGGATGTTATCCTTGATTTGGAAATGGGAGTACTTCTTTTTGGGACATCTGTGGAAGACAGTTAGTGCAGAATAATGAAGACTAATATTTTGGTATTGGCTATTGTGCTCAAAGCTTATTTCAAGTATCCTTGCTATCCAAAAATTCATGTAGCATGCCACAAGTTTTGGTATGTCTAATTGTGTTTCTTTGGTTGGTATTGAAATTGATGGAATCAACATTTGGTCTTGGTTGTGGCCTTCCTATCAGCTTCAAAATATATTTCATGTAATTCAAAGTTTGCTATCTTTTGGTAATTATGATTATCTTATGTATGACCTATTTATGGGCCCCTTGGTAACATGGTAAGGAGATCTTTATGTGTGACCTATTCTTTGGGTCTGGTGCTAGCATGCCAAGCCTTATTGAATATTTCAAGGTTGCTCTTCAAAGCCGAAATTTTTTTCTAGGTTAACTTATTTTGTTCTATGGGTACATATATATATATATATATATATATATATATTAAACATATCTTTGGTTCCAAACAAGAAGTATGGTGTGTGCAAACAGATAAAAGGATGCGAAGGATTATGCGATAAGAAATAGAGAAGGAAGCTGAAGGCAAGTGGCATGAAGAAGTAATTTTTTTTGCAGAGGTTGTGCAAGGAAGGTGGACAGAAGATTCTTGACCAGATTTTATGTAGACAAATATTGTGCTCTTAATCGGAACTGACTTCCTGCATATGTAGATGTAGCTTCATCAATTCATGTTTTGTCAATAAGACTATTTTATGTTTTTGTATTAATTGGGCGGTGAGCCCACCAGTAGTGAGCCTTACCTATAGTGAGCATTTTTGGTAGTGATAACTTGCAAAAATAACCTTAATTGGTGTCACCTTAACCGGTGTTCTATAATTGACAATTAGCATTCTCTATGGTTTTTCCCTTCTTGGGTTTCCACGTAAATTTTGGTGTTCATTGTGTATGGTGTTGTTATGTCCTTTCATGTTCATATCTGTTTAATTATTATCTAATTAATTTAAGCTTGATTTGGATTAATTAAAGTCAAGAAAATTGTTTTATAATAACTGATTCACCCCCCCTCTCAATTATCTGAACTTTTCAACAATTTTTACATGAGAATAATCTACATGACACATTATATGGCTATCTCACGTGATTACTTACTATGTTATTTCCACATGTGAATTTATTCAACCACTTATTATATTCCCCTTACATGATGATACCCATCACATGACCACCTTACACTTCCCTCACTTACCAAAACTCATACTTGGGGGAAATTTTGGGAATTATTTATTCTTCATCACATGGTATTTTACAATTGCTTCTTTTAATTTACACACTATGGCCAATACATTGCCACATGTGGCTCACAAGATTTTCCACTCCTTAGATTGAATCCATGATGATTTATGTGCTCAATGCTGGTGGTATATTATCTACCTTTTCTAGTCATAGTATTTACATGGTTCATGTTGTCTCCTTCATAGGGGCCAACTCAATTGCATCCTCATGACTACATTTAATACATTTCTTACATTTTGTCTCAACATTACATGGTTCATTTTGTATCATGGGGTCCGTTGTGGTTCCAACTCCATGATTTTATTTTATAGTGAATGCTTCCATTTTGTCTCAATTTTTCCATGGTTTGTGCTTATATCCTTCATAGGGGCCAACTCAGTTTCATCCTTGAGTGTTTCTTACATTGTTCTCCCATTTATATCATGTAGTTTAATATGGATTCATGTTTTTATCCTTCATGGGGGTCACACAAGTCCAACTCCATGATTTTCACTTGTATCACACTCTCATCCACACCACTATTTCTTTATTACATATTCTTTATATAATTCTTAGCAATGTACAAAATATTTATGACGATTTTTCATGCTACTAACATGGTTTTGTAGGTGACACTAATTACTTGTTTGTTTAGGTTGAGGTAGGTAGCTCTACCAAAATATAAAGAGACTATGAGGCATCATCCCTACCTCATGTCCTTGAATCATTCTACTTTTTTTTACTACACTTATTACTCTAACATGCATGATTCATGTAGATCACATGTATGCCAAAATGGGGGAAAATATATTGGAGGAAAATGCATCCATTTTCATTTTACTCTTTTATTTTACACTCACTTTTGAGCCTATCATAAATGTACCATATGCTCAATTTACTTTATTTTGTGCATAAATTTATCTTCATCTTGAACTTAGACTATGACATGCTTAATCCATTACATATAGAACTAAACAAATCCATCTTTGTAAGTTTCTATTACCATGGACTTAAGTGTGGGCATGGATCTATCCTCTACATATGAAGACCCACATGACCTAGTCCTAATTTAAAATCAATTTCCCACTATCTCAAGCCAACCCTTTAAAAGAAAATGACCATTATTCATCAAATTGCACACAAAATACTTGAAATTAAGCACCAAGGATCTTGTATTTAGGACTAAAACCTAGATCACTAGTTGAATAATTAGATAATTAGGATTTCATTCACTATACATCATATTGTAATGTCGTAAAATTGCACCCCTTGGAATTTCACATACATTCTTGTATCCACTTTAGTGTCCACTCCCTTAGCATCTTGTGTAGGCTCATTTTAGCCCCTACATAAGCCTTTTTCCCCTCTCAGGATGCTCGAGACCCCTTTTCAGCAACTACCCTCGTGCATTAGCTTTGCGTCAAACCATGCGATTTTCCCGTTCTCGCTATTTTGTAGCGTGATGTGTCTAGACATTAGTGTGCCACACAAATGTACACATGCCACCCTAGCGTCCTGTGACATTTCAACATTCAAATGACCATTTTTGAGCATGTTTTCCACTTGTCAGCTAATTTTATCAGTGATAACGGCTTAGGATGCCTTGTAATTGCTCAGAAGCTTCTTTTCCCCCCTCTTTTCTCTTTATATGTTATCTTCTCAATCTATTTTAGGTCTTTTGAATCTTTCTAGCTCTGGGCTCTTGCCTTTTCCTCCTCTCTTGCTCTTGATATCTTGCTTCCACGGCTCCCTATAGCCCGTTACAATGGCACTCTCAAGCTCTCACAATACTCTTTGCAACTCTCTTGGCTCTTGCAGCTACCCCTTTCTTTGGCTTCCTTAAGCCTTGCAACTGATATCCCCTTGTCTTGTGCTTACGAGCATCTTGGGATTTCACACATCCCCTATCTAATGCATCTTTATTTCATGATACAAGTTCTCCTCCTCAAGTGGGGATTGCTTTTATCACTCCTTTGTTCATTTCCCTCTATCTATTTGGCTGTTCGTGGAGGTGGGAACACCAAAACGAGGGTTTGATTGAGTCAAACCCCTATACAACCCCAACATTTTCTCTAGATCTTATACATGCAAGTATTGAAGATATTCACGTGTTGGAGGCTTCATTACTTGGGTTGTTGTAAGAATTTCCTTTCTTCTCTTTGTCTTTATCATTTACATTTCATTTGCTTTACTCTATTTCAGCTCTATCATATTCTATTACTTTCTTGCATTCTAAGAGTTCCTAGCAGTTGAAGTAGAAGTAGTCGCTTTGCTATTTTGTATGATAAACTTAGTTTCTGGTTGTCCTTTGGCTGAAAGCTCATTAGTTTTTCTAAGAAACCTTTGTAACTTACTCTTTCTAAATCAGAAACTCTCGCTTTGTTCCTTGAGGTAGTTTAGGGAAGTTCGTCCCTTGGGAATCTCTTGAGAATAAAAAGACTCATGAGTAGTGAATCCCCCTTCTCTACATTTTGGTGAACTTGACATGAACCACAATATTTTTCAAAAAACTAGGAATTTATTTACCCCAATTTGGCGGGGTCATAACTTTTGACTCGATGCTCGGAATTCAAAACCATTTGCACTATTGGAAAGGTCTCCAAGAGGACTAGTTTAGTACCTAAAATATTGTGACTTCATCAATCAAATTTTAGGGATCTATGCAAGTTTCAACCCCAAATTATGCTTCAAAGACCTCTGAAAATGCAAATTACTAGAACCTAGAAAATACCAAAAAAATTAAAAAATTAGGATTTTCGATTTTTCTCAGTTTTGTCACCTCTGAATTGCTTTGGATCAGCCAACGTGTTTATATCTCTATTTTAAAATGTATTTTCTGTCTTTCTTCCTTATATCTCTTTCCAACTATGTTAAGAAGCTTCAAGAAGTTCTCTTACAAGCATGTGAAAGTGAGTTCTTGTCTCCCTTCTTATTATTCTTTGTTGATCCCTCTCTTGAAATCCCTTCTAAGGATATTTTGGTGTGATAGGATGAAATCATTGATACCTTTCTCAATGTTACTCTACCTTCTATTCATTCCAATGCACTCTCTTTTGGAGATGATGCATTCATGAATAATGAATCTCCTCTTCAATCCAATGCACTCTCTTCTAGACACACTGTATTTGTGAATGATGAATCTCCTCTTCATTCCAATGCACTCTCTTCTAGAGACATTGCATTTTTGAATGATGAATCTCATCTTTGTTTTGATGCACTCTCTTCCAGAGATGATGCATTAGTGAGTGATGAATCTCCTTCCACATTTGATCCTCCCCAAATCAATGTTGAGAATATGTCTTCAAATAATTATTTCACTAGTTGTGATGAATCTGTAAATGTAATCTATGTCTCTATTTTCCCTCAAAGGCCTAAGAGACTGGTCATTTTTTGAATCTAGCTAGTCCTTCTCCTAAAAGGATTTGTTCTATTGATAGTGTCCCATTTGATAATGATTTTATTGATCTTGATAAGGCTCCCTCTTATAGAGTGGTATCCCATAATTATAAGACTAGAAAAAGTAAACAAAATATTGATCAATCTACTTCTTTACCACCTTCTCAACCAAGCCTTCCTCAAGCACCTAAACCTACAACTAAAGCACCCAGTGATTATGATCTTATAGAGCAACTCCAAGTTACTCTGGCTAAGATATCGCTGTGGGACTTGCTTTAGTCTACTCTGGTTTACCAAGGTATGCTTCAAGAAGCCTTGCAAAAGATCCTCATACCTTCTTCTATTAGGTCGACGAATGCTAATGCATTGATAGCTCATATTCATGCAGATTCGCCGAATATTATGTTTTATCCACAGGAACTCCCACCTTCGAAAGTACAAAAGCAAGAAGACCCTCTAATGATCATAGTTAACATTAATGACATTGGCATTAGATGTACTCTTGTTGACACTGGCTCGGTGTTCAATGCATGTAGCATTGATCTATTGCCTAAGATTAATATTGATTCATCTTCTCTTAATGCTTCTTCTATTGTTGTTCGTGGGTTCGATAATGTCGGTTGACAAGCCCTAGGAATGATAGTCTTGCCTTTGAGGTTCAAAAACATTACCATACCCACCCTTGTATATGTTATTTCAGAAAAATTACCATATAACCTTCTACTTGGTAGACCGTGGATTCATGCTATGGGTGTAGTCTCATCTACCTTGCATAAATCTATTAAGTTCATTTGCAATAATCGAGTAGTCACAGTAAGGGTTGACCCTGAGGCTATGCACTTATGTGAGATGGAAACTACCAATCAGGTTTCAGTTGTTCCTAATCTTATCCCTTCAGTGTCTTCCAATGTGTTGATGTTTACTCCAGCAGTACCTACTACAAAGGATACTCTTGAGATAGATGTCCCTCAAGCAATAAATCTTAAGTCTACTCCTTCTACCTTTTCTCAATAAAATGCATGTCTTGGTGATGATTGGGGTTCTCTAAACTTTACATAATCCTTCATTGGAGAATATAAAGTCGCCCCAATCCACTTAGAACTTTCGATAACATCATCCAAATCCGCTATCAAAGATGGTTACTCTTTTGTATCGCGGGGTAATGTGAGCTACAATTGTAATGTTCTTAACGTTGATCTTCCCCCTCCTAGGGAAGATGATCACGCTTTTGTTAAGGAGGTTAATGTTGGCAGTCCTATCAAGAAGGTTGAAGGTGATCCCGTAGAGGAGTATAATCCCCATTGCTGGAATAATGCTCTCTATGAATATCCTCCTTCTTCTCAAGATTTACAAACACGTTATGGCCTTGGCTTTAGGCTTGTCTCTAAATATTGCTACAGGCGTAAAGGTTGTGGGTGTAATGAACAAGGCATTCAGGTCCCTATAGAATTTGTACCTTGTAAGCTTAATTTGGGGCTTGGTTGCTCAAATTAATAGTCTAAACATAAGCCACGGTTGAATGGCAACAGTATTTTTGCTCAACCTTGTTCTCTTAGATTGATTCATCCTCCATTATCTTCTATCTTCGTGTCTTCTTCTTCTTGTGAGCAGTCAAAATTTTCTCCACAAGAGAAAGTGTTGCTTCTTGCTCCTCATTCTTTTTCTAAGCAAGAGCATATTTTGTTGAGGCTTCTAAAACCCCGCTTGATTACTCTTCCTTCTCCTACACATAAGAAATCTCATAAACATGATAAATCAAAACATTCTTTCTATGCATACCATCGAGTGTCTAGCCATTCCACTAGTGAATGTAAGGCCTTAAAGGATAAAAGATAACAACTTCTTGATTCAGGTGCTATCACTCATTTATTTGTTGATGCACCTACCTCTTCTTCGAATGAAAAGTGATATTGAGGTCTACCTCTATCCTATAGGTTCTAAGTATTTTGCATGGTTCTCCTCCCCTAGATGTTGGGGATAGTAATAACTTGTTCCAAAGATGTGCATCCTACTTAAGGACCCCCTCTCTTGCCTTTCAATTGAAGCGTCCCTTGAGTGGACCCCCTTTCTTTTGAAGGGTTCCTAAAGGAGCCCCTTTGAAAGCTTCTCCTTCAAATGAAATCAGTTGCATCTAGCTTGGGGGCAGCCTGAATAGACCTCACTTTTCAAAATGTGTGTCCCTTGTGTGGCTTTTTTGTCTCCTAACATGTTTAGTATGCGGATTAACATGTTGCTTTGTAGGTGCACCTATGAAGCCGCTTTCCAATCCAACTCTGTGGAGTCCCCTCACATCAAGCTTTCTTCAGGAGAGAGTACCTAAGGGTGCCTTCTTTGTGGGTTTGAGGACCTATGAAGCGCTTACATCCTATGGGATTTTTCCATCATTGGTTTATGGGCCTTCGATGCGCTTTGTTCAAACACTCCTTAGGAGAGAGTACTTGTGGAGCCATCTCTTACAGAATTTCCATTCCCCTCTTAAATTCTCTTATCTCTTCTCTTCTCAATTGTATATACCGGATCAAAGATCTACATCTTCTTCATCCTGAGTATATACTCTTTCTCTCTTCAACATTTGTTGATTCCCTGAATTTTGGATGCCTTCTTCTCTTGAAGTGATCAATCCTTACATTCTTCTCTCCATTTAAGAATTCTTCAATGTGTTATTGTTTTTAATTTGGAGACGACACATAGTACTGAGGCAACCTCTTACATCAAAGTCTCTTTCACTTTGTTGAGTCAAATCCTTTAGTTTGTTATGTGCTTGTGTGTGTTTTTATATGTTTTGACCCCATGATGTAATGACTTTTTATGTTCTAACATTGTTTTCTTGTGCAATTCTTTCTTCTCTAATGTGTTTGTTTTGTAGGTCTTCAGCCTGGGGGCATGCTTCTGTGGTTCAAAGAGCTATCTACTTCCTCTATAATATCTTTTTGGCATAATAATGTTATTTATGTTTAGTAGATTTCCTTTAGCATGCATATTAGTGTAGATTCATATGCTCGCTAAAGTGGGGGAAAAATGTAATGTCGTAAAATTGCATCCCTTGCAATTTCACATGCATTCTTATATCCACTTTAGTGTCCACTCCCTTAGCATCTTGTGTAGGCTCATTTTAGCCCTTTCATAATCCTTTTTCCTCTTTTAATATGCTTGAGACCCCTTTTCAACAACTACCCTTGTGCATCAACTTTGCGTCAAATCTTGCACATTTCTTGTTCTTGTCATTTTGTAGCGTGATGTGTCTAGACACTAGTGTGTTGCATAGGCATTTGCGTGCTGCACTAGTGTCCTATGACATTTCAATGTTCAAATGACCATTTTCAAGCATGTTTGCCACTTGTCAGCTAATTTTGTCAGTGGTAATGACTCATAATGCCTCGTAACCACTCGAGAAGCTTCTTTTCCCCCCTCTTTTCTCTTAATATGTTATCTTCTCAATCAATTTTGGGTCTTCTAAATCTTTCTAGCTTTGGGATCTTACCTTTTCCTCCTCTCTTACTCTTGCTATCTTGCTTGCACAGTTCCCTACAACTTGTTACAATAGCACTCTCAAGCTCTCACAATACTCTTTGCAACTCTCTTGGCTCTCATAGCTACCCCTCTCTTTGGCTTCCTTAAGCCTTGTAGCTAATATCCCCTTGTCTTGTGTTTGTGAGTATCCTAGGATTTCACACATCCCCAATCTGGTGCATCTCTATTTCATGATACAGGTTCTCCTCCTCGAGCGAGGATTGCTTTTATCACTCCTTTGTTCATTTCCCTCTATCTATTTGGCTATTTGTGGAGGTGGGAACACCAAAACCAAGATTTGACTGAGGCAAACCCCTATATAATCCCAACATTTTCTATAGATCTTATACATGCAAGTATTGAAGATATTCATATGCCGGAGGCTTCATTACTTGGGTTTTTGTAAGCATTTCCTTTCTTCTCTTTATCTTTATCATTTACATTTCATTTGCTTTACTCTATTTTAGCTCTATCATATTCTATTACTTTCTCGCATGCTAAGAGTTCCTAGCAGTCGAAGTAGAAGTAGTCGCTTTGTTTTTTTTGGTGACAAACTCAGTTTTTGGTCCATATGAGAGACCAACGTGCCTTTGGGACTCCAACGTGCCACGATGTCGTCCATTTGCTGCACTAACATCCTTTGGTTGAAAGCTTATCAATTTGTTCGAGAAACCTCTATGACCTGCTCTTTCTAATTTAGAAACTCTCACTTTGTTCCTTGAGGTAGTTTAGGGTAGTTCGCCCCTTGGGAATCTCTTGAGAATAAAGAGACTCATGAGTAGCAAATCCCCCTTCTCTACACATATAAAGTTTAAGAGATTGTATCAACACATGCATTTAAACATATACTACATGATTGAATTATCATCTAGGCATATCACATTTCTTCTTGGTGTATATGCGTGATCTTGTTAATTAGTAACAAGGATTAACTAGTTACTGAGTTTCATGTTTTCCCTCTACACTAGAAGTGTCCCCAAGGTACTTCTTAACATTAACAATCTCTAGATACACAAGCACACTAATAATGAAGAGTAGGAGAGCAAATAGTGTAATTGTACCACAATGAAAATATTGCACAAGAAGAACTACACTACAATTGTGAACTAGTCTAAGGGTAGAGACAATTGTCTTTCCAAATATGTGATAGTGCACGTAATGTTGGTTCAATAACATGATTTAAAATCTAATTATCGATCACAATATTCATCAAAAAGTCAACCATCAACCACACAATAATAACAAAAGAAAAATAAGCATATTATAACCCTCTTATTTAAGTTCATAAATGCCAATTTGAGATCTAATTTATTATTTATTTATCTAGACTCTAAGTCGTGGAATGTCACTTTATTTCTTTACAACTTAAAATAAAATGTACAACTAATACTAATTATTTGAAGGATGAGATACCTCTTGCATACTAAGTGCACAAAATAGTCTCATATGCTATAATCCATCTATAGACCAAAACACCTATATTACCCAACATCATGAATCATAAAAAGACATTTGTTTTCTTTTTCTTTACTAAATTCAACTTGTAGAACCACTCACCTATATGCTATAAAATACCTATAGAACAAAAAACTAAATTATTCGACATCATGAACTATAAAAAGATCTTTCCTTCCAAAAATCCAATCCTTGGAACCCCTCATCATAACCCTCTATGGGCATATCCCCACTAAAATCCATCTCACACAAAATCGAGAAACAAAAATCATTGGATTCACTTTATTTATTTATAACTTAAAAAAAGAAGCCCTACAACTAATACTAATTATTTGAAGTATGAAATGCCTCGTGTACTTAGATTACAAGATAGTCCCATATGCTATAATCCATTTACAGACCAAAAAACCTATATTACCCGACATCATGAATCATAAAAAGATCTTTCTTTTCTTTTCCTTTACTAAATTCAATTCGTAGAACCACTCACCTATATGCTATAAAATACGTATAGACAAAAAAACTAAATCATCTGACATCATAAGCTATAAAAAGATCTTTCTTTCTTTACTAAATCCAATCCTTGAAACCCCTCATCATAACCCCTTATGTACATATCCCCACTAAAATCCATTTTATACAAAATCCAAAAACAAAAATTATTAGATTCACTTTATTTCTTTACAACTTAGAAAAAAAAGCTCTACAATTAATACTAACAATCAAAAGTATGAGATGCCTCTTGAATACTAAGATTACAAGATAATCCCATATGTTATAATCCATTTATAGACCAAAAACCTATATTACCGACATCATGAATCATAAAAAGACCCTTTTTTTTTCCTTCACTAAATTCAATTTGTAAAACCACTAACATATATACTATAAAATACCTATAGACAAAAAACACTAAATCATCCGACATCATAAACTACAAAATCCAATCCTTGAAACCCACATATCCCCACTAAAATCCATTTTATACAAAACCCAGAAACAAAAAAATCACGAGTCTAGTGGCAAAATCTACAAAACAACAACACAAAATCTAAGAGAATATGAAAAACGCCCTTGCAATTTGTACGCTAGCAGGGGAGAGAGCCACATAGATATCCCATAAAGCATATAAAAGGACGTGTTTAATGAGAGGGAACAAAAGAAAGTGTAATGACGTGAAATTTTCTGTCGGTGGAACGCTGACGTGGACCCTAATCCAGGGGTCGGTCCCACCACAAACGAAAAAGAAATCGTTGAACTTGGATAAAGATTTCGTTGGATATGTGGTAGAGAATCTGCAGACAAAAAATGGCAATTCCGTTACGAAAATGACAAAATTCATTATTGAAAGTCAACGAGCAAACTAGACGACAAATCTGCTTTCATTGTGAATCGAAAAGCAGGGCTTTTTGTGGTGCACACATTTTAAATGTTTTGTTGCCTTCTTCACACTACCTTGTGAACATGTGGAAGACAATGTTTTGGAGCCTTTTTCACACCACCAATAGGCCTATTTGGACCTTGTGAACATGTGGAAGACAATGTTGGGAGGGTTTTTTTCAATGGTTTTTGTTGGCTTGCAATGAAAACACTTACTTTGTGATAGAGTCAAGAGTCATGATGTACCTAACTCACATGGGCACTTTAGTTTCTATGGTGCAATCATTTTCTTTCTATTTTCATTCAAGAGTATTATTTATTTAGTTTTGGACTCCAGGTTGGTATGGATTCTCAGTGGTTTGTTAGTGGTTTGTTAGGTGTTCCAGTTTATTCATACCTACAAGAAATGGTTGAAATTCTAATCTTAATTAAGAAACCCAATTCATTATGAGTTTTGGTAAGTATTAAAGGTTATTTATTGGTTATTTATTGTTGATATGAAAAGTGTTTTAAGTTTGGTTTATTTGTAGTATTTCATTTTATTTATATTTTCTATTTTGTGGTTATTTGGAATATTATCATGGTATAATTTTACGTTTGAAAGTGTCATATGTATTTAACTTACTTTTTTCTGCTTGCATATTTTGTTCTTTCTGAATCCAATCCTAATTTATGTATAACAATCAAATTAGCTACAAGTGTGCTTATTTAAGTATTTTTTTTTAAATGGAAAGGATATGTCATCATTATGTAACACTTACATGCACATTTCACCTAGGATATCTTTTGTAGTTATATTGCACACACATTCACCTCTATTTTGTACCTTCATGGATCAATAGTCTAGGACCACATAGCTCCAACTCTTCCAATACTTTATGTAAGAGATATTTTTATTTTATCATTTAAGGTGTTTTCCTAAGCATATTGTTATAGTGTTTGAATTATTTGTTGTGTATATAGACCCTAATCTTGAACCCATCAATAAAAATGCCTTATCCACTACTTAATTCAAGACTAGTCCAATCCCATTGATCCCCATGGATTAGGCCACATAGTACAACCCTATACTTGGACTAAGTTATGAAATACAAAATAGTGTGCCAAAATTAAAAATTAAAATTCACATTCCTAACATGACATTTTCAAAAAATTGACAAGTAGCCTATCAACCTAAATACCAAATACTCAAGTTTCTAGAGTGATTGGGATCATGTGCTTATAAATAGTCCAAATTCATTAATTCTCATCATAACATATTAGAATAACATTAAATAATCTTGACAAGGACAACAAACCATATTTACATATAGATCATTTAAAGCATAATTTATTACATTAAATTAGCATCTTTAAGAATCACTACGTGGCATGCCTAAAGATCTTGTACAATGCTTCTAAGGGATTTGACTACTAGCAAGAAAGTCTGAGTTTTTCCTTTATCTTATAACTAATCCTACTATGCTTGTTAGCACAAACCATTATTTGACAACATATGCAAAAGGTGATATCACATTGTAGGTCATATCATTGACATCATAAAAGATGCATCACAAGGACCCATCAATGTGGTGTAGTTCTATCTTGGACTAGGTTGCATAGTCCAATCTAGTTTGATTGAAACAAATATTTGATAGAGTTGGTGCTAAGTACTAAATACATTTAAGTAGAATCTAGTGTTGAACAAATGTTGTCATTAATGTCAAAGGAGCTCACTAGATTGGTGAGAATTAAATGTAATTACTTGTCATGTTCGAGGTTTTGAAATTAGGAAGTATTATTGTCATGATCATGTCATGTCAAAGCTTTTGAGAAAAACATGTTAGTGTGATCTACACTATATGAAGAAAACTACTTGCAGTATGCTTGAAATATCATGATTGTATCTATTTTATTTGTTAGAAGTAGTCTAGAAGTGTTTGCAAAAGTATTCTATGGATTTCTGCTCATGCACTATGTTACATAATTATATTGTTTTTCTCCACATTTTATCACAATTAAACGCTATTCCCTATGGCTTGGACCTCAAGTAAAGATACTCATGTTTTATCAGATTCTAGAGTTTCAGAGGTGGAGCTTTAATAGGTAGAAAGTTGGATGTAAGAGAGTATTATCTATGTTGACTGGCTAATTGTGGATAACATCTAAGTATTTATTCCAGAGAAGGGAAGCATGCACTAGCTGGAGGAAGCATGTGAAGGTGAAATAAGACTAGTTTAAGATATTTGATGGGAACACATAACACCATTTATTATTGGCGACAACGAAATTGATTTAGGACTGACTTGCCACATATTTCATATCAATTTGAATTTAGGTCCACCCTTAGCCGACTTGGCTAATTATGGATGGTGTTAAGTGATTCCTAACTGATATGAAATATTATTAATGTATTAGGATGTATACATTTATGACTAAGATTCATTCAATGAAAATGATGAGTGGATGTGCAAGTGAGTGTGAATGTCATATTCGGGTGATGTAATGGGAGTTGCATCCTAATCATTTTGTGTCATTATCAAAATATAATGTGTTGTGTAGTAGAGTGTCTGAAGGTAGATTAGATCAAGAGCAAGTTGTGTGATTAACATTGAAGATCCATAAATCAAATATTTATAATATGGTAGAACTGGTGTCTTATCTGTTGAGTTGGTGCTAAGATATTTGTATTAGGGATTGGTATCTCAGTAGGTTGGTGCCTACAAATACAATTGGGGATTGGTGTCTTCGATAGGTTGGTTCCTACTTCATGATTGTAAGTTATTCATTATTTCTATGGGGTTGGATTTGGACAGTAGCTCCAAGCAGCTCTTCTCACCATGGTTTTCCCATTCTATATTTTCACATATATCTGGTGTTCATTGTGTGTATGTGTGCATTTATGTTTCTTAATTAATATTAGCTACTTTGGTGATTTAAGATTCATGTTTGGAGAATTTATTGATGGTAATTCATATTGAATTAAATATTTTTAAATATATACTAATTCACCTCTCTCTTAGTATATTGTGTGCCCTTCAATTGCTATCAGAGCTAAGTTCCTTTGAAAAAGCTTGACAACTTAAGGTAAATTCAATACATGGCACACTTAGTGGCTCAAGAAGGATTATCTTCAAATAAAGAACCACTTTTTGATGGATCTAATTATACCTTTTGGAAAGTAAATATGGAAGCATACGTGATGGCCCTAGGATTTGAGGTTTGGCAATCAATTGTGGATGGATATGAGATCCCTAAAAGTCCCCCAAGAGATCAAGCTAGAAAGAAGGCTTGTGAGAATAATGCTAAATACAAAATGTTATTTTATGTGGTTTATCTAACTTTGAGTTTGTAATGGTCATGAATTGCAAGATAATGAAGGAAGTGTGGGAAAAGTTACACAAAATCTATGAAGTTGATGACAAGGTTAAACAAGGAAAGCTTCAAACTCATCAAGGTTAATTTGAAAGTTTGAAAATGGAGGAAGAGGAAAACATTGCCACATTCTTGCTCTAGGTTGATGATGTTGTCAAATCTATTAGATGCCTTGAGAATTGAGAATGAAAAATTTGTAAGGAAAGAAGTGGCATTCAAAGTTTCTAAGAAGCAAGATGATCTTGATTTTGAAGATGGATTAGATCTAGAGGAAGAAAACTTAGTCATAAAATTATAGAGAGGTTCCAGAAAGTATAAAGGTAAGTTGTCTTTCAAATGTTCTAATTATGGTGAAGTAGGACATTTCATGGCTAAGTTTCCATACAAAGAATCTAGAAATTATGAGAAGAATTCATTTTCAAAGGGGAAAATGTTTCAAAAAAAATTAAAAATTTTCTTTAACAATGAGAAGATTACTCATCTGATGATGATGACCAAGCCACTTCTAAGAATGAAGGATAAAAGACTCTTTTCATGGATATGGAAATATTTGAAGAAGATGTAGAAATGAAGTCCAAAAATGATGATGATATTCAAGTAGACCTTAAGGAAGAATTCCTTTGTGATGGTAAGGAAATTAAAAAGCTAAAGAAAAGGATTGTGGAAGAAGTGAAAGTTAAAGATAAATTATCTTAGAATCTTGAGAAGGAAGAGAAAATGGTCATTGACTTGAAGATTCAAGTGGAAGAGGCAAAGAGGATTGAAGAAGTCTTGACAAAAAGGTTGTTGACAAGAGATAAGGATTGTGAGAAACTTGAAGCAAAGATTGTGTCACTAAGGAAAGATATTGAAAAGGAAAATCATCAATTGAACTTGAAGTTTGGGAAGAGCAATAAGATCTTGGGTCAGATAATAGAAAGCTAGAGATCACTGCAAATCAAATTCGACATTGGTTTTACTAATATATAGAAGAATTAGGTGATTGAGCAACCTATGAAGTCAATTGATAATTTGGAAGAGAATGACTCTGAAAGTTCAAAATCTGAACAAGTTGTAATAATCAATGAAGTAAGGTGTTGAATGATGGTTTCATGCAAGTGCACAAATATAATAGAAGATCTGGAAGATAACATTCAAGAGGAAAAGGATACAATACTAAGTTTAATCATTCCTTTTTTGGTTAGTGCTTTAATTGCAATCATTTTGGTCATAAAGCTATGAATTGTAGAAAGATTCTGACAAGAAGAAATAATATTTTTAGAAAAAGTATATTTGCACCATTATTTGACTTTAATACCATTTGTCACAAACACAACAATTTTGGACATATTGCTAGAAACTATAGAAGCAATTTTGTGAGTCCTCCTATGCCAGACACAAAAGGAAATAAGTTAGTAAGCCGGGGTGGTGAAATAGATAAAGTTTGGAAGAAGAAACCAAAGGATCATAGATTAGAGAATTTTGTGGTGGCTCAAACTAATTTGCATGCCAAGAAGGAGAAAAATTTATAATTCATTGATAGTGGATGTTCAATTCATATGACTAGATACAAGAGAAATTTCATGCACTTAAAGAAATTTGATGGAGTTGTAACCCTTGGTAACAAGAAATTTGATGGAGTTGTAACCCTTGGTAACAATTCAATTGCTAATATTATTGATAAGGGTATTTTAAGTCTTGATGGTGGAAAGACAAAAACTCATGATGATTTGTATGTAGAAGGATTGAAGAAAATTTTTCTGAGTGTAAGTAAAATGTGTGCTTAAAGCTATAGGATCTCTTTCAGTGCTAAAGGTTGTGAAATTAGAAAGATTAGTACTAGTGAGTTATTTACGAAAGGAAGCAAAATTGATAGTGATGTGTATCACCTTAGTGAGGTCAATGGAAAAAATTTGGGTCATGCAAAGAGAAGAGAGTTGGCTTGGGCACAAAATATTGGGACACATCAATTTTGAAGATTTTGTGAGGATTAGTTCAAAATAAATTGTAAGAGACATGTTAAAGATCAAGAAACCTCCATCTACTAGTTGTAAACCATGCCATGAGGGAAAATAAACAAAGAGCATATTTCCTACTGAGTATTCTACAAAAATCCATTGGACTTGATTCGTACTGATCTATGTAGACCAATGAGAACAAAGAGCATTCAAGGTGGCATGTATTTTATGATGCTTATTGATGACTATTCTAGAATGACTTGGATTACTTTTTTGAAAGAAAAATTAGAAGATTTTGATAATTTTAAAGCATTTAAGGCTATGGTTGAGAATGAAACTAGAAGAAAAATCAAGTGTTTGAGATTAGATAGAGGTGAAGAGTTCACTTTTGATAGGTATGATTAATTATGTATTGAATGAAAAAGACAACTAAGAGGGGGGGTGAATTAGTTGTAGAAAATTAAAACATCAAAACCCTCAACAGTAAACAGATCCACATGCATTCATTAAACCCTTATTCTATTAAAGTGATTAATCATGAAGTGTAGATAAAAGAGATTGAAATAACAACACCATACATAAGAGAAGACCAAATTTATGTGGAAAACCCAATGAGGGAAAAACCATAGTGAGGATTAGCTCACAATATAAGTAATTGCAAAACCAGTACAAGGGTTCACTACTAGAATATGACACATTATCCAAAAAGGCTCACTGCCATAGAGAGAAATAAAGAAGATAAAAGAGAAATGTTACACAGAGAACAACTTCTCAATGCAACAAGGAATCCACCACAAATGCTCCAACACTTTTGCAACCTTGCATGAAAGATTGCAGACACCTTCAACTCATTGCCTTCAAGAATCCAACACTTTGAAATTTGCACCACTATGCTCAAATTCGCATCTATACTACTACAATTCACATCACATTCATCACTTGCATTGATCTCACATCTATCTTTACTCTCTCTTACATCTTACAATAACATCACTCTTATTTATATCAACCTCAACCTTGAAAACCTTCTCCAAGGTCGGTAACTATCTGTTACATTTAAAACTTCAAATTAGGTCAACACCTAAACATTTCCATGGTGGATAGGAATGAAGGTGGCCCATATAAATCCTTAATTAGGACCCAAATAAATCCCAACACACCTTAACACACTTTCATTGCATGTAGTGTTAACACAAGGTCAACCAATACCCGTGCTAAACACCATAAAACATTAAGTACACACTTCCTTAGATCAATCTGAAACTTCCAGACAACAAAATTCACTTGAAAATGATTTAGAATAATCCATGAACCACATGAGATCCAACACAGACTTCATACAAACATGCATCATATAAATACTTCAACCCAAAACATTCAGTTAACCTCATTCACATACTGACACATGAAACACACAATGTACTATACCAAATCAAGTGAAACCTTGAATACTGAAAGATACAAACATTATAAGAAACTTCCTAGATCTGTACAATTTGAAGCCAAACTATAGAGAAACACGAAGCAACTACATTTCTCCCAAACCATAGATAATACCACTAAAAAACTAGTTCACACACGAGTGAAAATATCTCACTTTGCATAGTGATCCATAAACCCAAATTCTGAATATAGCAACTACTAACAATCTAGAACAACATATCAGATCCACACAATAATATCATTAACATAGAAGAAACACAAAGCACATCGTGAAGCACATTTTGAACACTTGCACAACATTGTTTTCTCTATTTATCAAATTTTCTCAAAAGAACTTGGAAACCAAGTACCAAAGACATCATCTCAGCACATTACTTCATTCCAACACATCTCTAGACACTACAACATAAATATAGCTCCATGTACTCACAACACTTCCTCAATATCTCCAATATACATGCACAACTTGCAACCCGTTTTCCTCTTTTTCACAATTTTCTCAATATCCTCGACATCTTCATTATGCAAAAAATTCCTTAACACAAGTTGAAATCAATGACAACACCAACCTATTGAAATGTTGTTGACATCAATGACAACACCTTCATACTTGTAACAATATCCCCCTTTGTCATTGATGGCAATACATGATGTGAAAAACCATCAAAGACAACACAACAACTTTGAACACACTTCCTTATGATTTTCTTTCTTTTCTCCCCCACAATAGATAATTTTTTTCACATGATTCTTTCTCCCCTTTTGTCATCAATGGAAAAGGATAAATTTTTTTGCATTGTTATCCCCCTTTGACATCTAACCAATATACTTACTTTGAATACTCCCCCTTTGGAGTACACCCAATCAAATCAAC
The DNA here is from genome assembly GCA_007258455.2 of Sequoia sempervirens. NCBI lineage: Eukaryota > Viridiplantae > Streptophyta > Pinopsida > Cupressales > Cupressaceae > Sequoia > Sequoia sempervirens. Next base: position 212,828,079 of record VDFB02193867.1, on the reverse strand, counting down.
AACATTGCACAATGAAAACACATGACACTACCTACATCCCCCTAAGAGGTAGCCACCAACATCAGTCCAAAAAAGAGGTGAATCCATAGATGCAATGGACTAATGCATCTCCATATGCATCTAGTTCAAGAAAAGAGGGGCAATAACCCCTAACTTCTCCCAAAGATACTCAAAACTATCCTTAGAAAGAGCCTTAGTAAATATGTTAGAAATATGATCCTTTGTAGGTACATATTCAAGCTTTACTTCATTCTCCATAATCTTCTCTCTCAGAAAGTGATACTTGATTGATATATGCTTTTTCCTTGAATGCATCACTAGATTCTTTGAAATGTTAATTGCAATTGTATTATCACAAAAGATAGAAATAGGCTCATCATACACTACTTTGATATCCTTCAATGTTTGTCTCATCCACAATAGTTGTGTGCAACAAGATGCTACTATAATATACTCAACCTCTACAGTGGATAAAGAAACTGAATCTTGCTTCTTACTTAACCATGATACCAATCTATATCCAAGAAATAATGCACCACCACTTGTACTTTTCCTATCATCAACACAACCAGCCCAATCTACATTTGCGTAAGCACTTAATGTAAAATTAGTATCCTTAGGATACCATAAGCCATAATCTAGAGTGCCTTTTAAATATCTGAATATCCTCTTCACTACTACAACATGTGTTTCTTTAGGATCTTCTTGAAATTAGTGATTTTTTTAGTGGCTAATATTTTCCAATTGGCTAATATTTGAAATTTGGGAATCTAAATTTGGCTAATAGTTCAAGTTGTAACAAGACTTGAATCGCCACATTTTTACAAAATTTATTTTATTCTTATTTAAATCACCAAATAATTTATTTTATTAAAAATTTTAACTCAAAAAATTGCCACAATATTTGATACATGATTAAATTAGATTAGCCAAAAAATTGTAAGTTATAGTAGAAATCTAAATTAATTCGCCAAGTTTATATCATAAGTATTAGTTTTTTAGGCCCATATTTCCAATCTTTAGTTTTCTCCATTATTTAAAATATAATCTAACATCCCTCATTGTATTTTGCAAGGTAAAATGTACTTGCAATATGTAATGCTCATGGGGCCCAAAATAAAAGCAATTTTGACATATTATAGATCATGGGTACATTTACCTTGTGGAATATAACGAGGCACATTAGATTATATTTTAAATCAATAGTGGAAACTAAATATTATAGAGTCTACCACTTAGACCCATTGATCATTCCTACCACTACTGAATTTGACTCCATTTTTCGATGAACGTTTGTCGGTCGTTCGACAAACATTTGTCAGACAATCGACAAATCGACAAAAAAAAATTCGTCGCTATTTTTTCGTCAAAATTCTGATGGCAAATTAAACATCGAAATATTGGCGCAGATTCGTCGGTCGTCGGCATCATAAAATGACTCAAATTTTTGTTGGAATATCGACGAAAACTTTGTGTATCCACTGACAAATTACAACCAAAATGTAATTGCAATGGCTCTTCCGAAGTGTCAAAACAACACCAGAAGTTCATCGCCATTTCGACAAAATGGGCAAGGAGTTACGACAAAGCCTTCGTCGCAGCTATAGCAACTTCGTCGGACCTTTTTGGTGATTTGAAGGTGGCCTTCGTCGAAATTGCGATGAAACAATGCAATTTTTTTTTAAAATATTCATTGAAATGTACCATCGCGAAGACTCTTGGTGATGACCACCGAAGCCAACCCATCGGTGAGAGATCAATCATCGGCACATGATAGAAAACTCACTCTGATAGTCCATGTCTTGCCGATGAATTTCATTGGAAAGACAGATCCAATGTCACACTGATCTGACCTCTTTAGGAGTTTTAAATAGACCTACACCATGTCATCGCGGAGACTCTTGGTGATGACCACCGAAGCCAACCCATCGGTGAGAGATAAATCATCAACATAGGATAGAAAACTCACTCTGATATTCCATGTCTTTCTGATGACTTCCGTCGGCAAGACAGATCCAATGTCACATTGATCTGACCTCTTCAGGAGTTTTAAATAGAGGTCTACACCATGTCATCGCGGAGACTCTTGGTGATGACCACCGAAGCCAACTCATCAGTGAGAGATCAATCATTGACACAGGATAGAAAAATCACTCTAATAGTCCATGTCTTTCCGATGACTTCCGTCGGCAAGAAAAATCCAATGTCACACCGATCTGACCTCTTCAAGAGTTTTAAATAGACCTACACCATGTCATCGTGAAGACTCTTGGCAATGACCACCGAAGCCAACCCATGGTGAGAGATCAATCATCGACATAGGATAGAAAACTCACTTCGATAGTCCATGTCTTGCCTATGACTTCCATCGGCAAGACAGATCTAATGTCACATCGATCTGACCTCTTCAAGAGTTTTGAACACTGCTGGTTATCAACAAGACATTCTGAGGGTCTCACCGATTAAACAAGTGTCTAAGAGCAAGTAAACAAATGGAACCTATTAATTTTCTTATTTTGGGGTTCTTTAAAACATAGAATAGATACCATCTTCTTGTGTATAATGTACTTATATTCAGATTTGAATTCAAGACCAATTGTCATTGCACATTCCATTTTACTTGCACAGAGTATTCTATAAGCAATATATTGATAATGCCAAATGATTTATGGTGTTGTACAAATCTACCTATCATCACAGTTCTGCTATTCCCCCTGAGAGAATCCTGCAAAGACAAGTTTACAATACCAAGTCAAATAATATGAAAAAGACTTACTTCCATACAAATTAAATGATTATTCTCACAATGGAAATTGTCTAATTACAACAACAATTCCATGAAAGGTTATCCATGCTTCATAAGAGATGACTGATCATACATACAGACTGCAAGATGCATAGAAAAACATTATACTTGAGAACAACCAAGGGCTAACAAGAGAAGGAGTTAAGAAACGTCTGGATTGAAGAGAAGAGAAAATGTATGGAAAATGTTGAGCAGTGTCAAGAGAACAAAGCTTGTAGAACATATTCTTGAGCTAATAACTGCTCTTTGAACAACTTAAACAAAATTAAAATACTAACACATACATGAGACATGTAATGAACTCAATATCTGCTATCTTTTTCATTAATGCAAAGGTAGGTAAAGGAGAAATAATTATAATTGTAACACTATTCATAGTCAATAAATTATGTTCATAATTTGTGTTCAATGGACCTCAGTTTATCATTATACCGCCCATCTAATACCATATTTTAATCCAGGTTCAACTATCTCAGATCTAAAGAAGCACCTTCAATTAACCATTTAAAGTACTATAAAATAAGGTAAGACTTTTACTTGAGAAAGATTGGGTACACTTGTAGGATTAAAGTTCTCGCAATCATTAGGATTTATTGGCACACAGACACAACCTGCAACATATGAAGTAATGGATGACTACAAGTTAGTGAAATGGTCCTTAATATATGACTGGTTTGCAAATTGATTGGTAGAAAATAAGGTTACAAAGAGATCTACATGAAAAATTATGAGGACAATCTACTGTAATCATCAAAATAGATGAAAAGTGCAAAGGAAAGAGCCGAGCTACATCTATAGAGCTTAAAAAAAATACATGCAAGAAACATAAAAAAAAGAACAAACCATTTTTTGGATGAATACAAAATGGTGCCTTTAGCAAGCGATTCATATGCTTTCAAACCTGACAGGACATTAAGAAGACTTTAGTCTTCTTTTGTGAAATTAACTACTTACAGAATAAACCTAGAAACCAATATTATATACCTCCATGTCTAGCCGAGGGTAGGTATAAGAGAAAAAAAATTCCTCAATGCAATGCTGAAAAATATCAATGTGTGTGTAGGTTTGTATTACTCAAAATATCATTTCACTGCCTAAGGAAAAATACCAAAGTGATGTTTTAAATTTCAATCTTCACATAGGCTCCCTTATTGCTACACATGCATATACAAGCATTATTCAAGCTCTAAAATATTCAAATATTAAAGGATTTAATTAGCTATAAGATGGAAAGTTGTTGTTTAGACATAATCCATCATCTTTTGCATATCTTTATTCACTCCTAGCGCTTCAGATAAATTTGTGTAAATGAGACAGAAATGTGAATCTTTTATGACAAAAAAATTCTTAAAAGGAGGGGGGAGAGAGAAAAGGGTAGGGGGAAGAGAATGCTTGAATGTATAGCAAAGTATAACATTTTGATCATTATAACAATGAAATGAATCTTAAGTTTGAAGCATTAATATCATTTACAACATTTATGATCAAGAATGAATGTAAGTAGATAAAATTTTGCATACCTACAAATGGTACAAAATTTCATGGTTATGTGGAAGCCTCCCATTAACAACAAGATCCAAATATCCGTGTATCTATCTCAATCGAGCCTCTAAACCCTTCAGAGCTGTCAATTTTTCCACTAACCTGTTATGCACAAAAGTCAAATTTTAGAGTTATGTCACCACTGAAAATAGAAGAAACAGAGCTTTGAAACCAAATCCACACACAACACAATATGGTATTCATACAAAGCCATACAAACAAACTAAACTCAGAACATTGGAATGGAAACAACTTCAAATTATGATGCAGAGCATGGATTCAGGGTATAAAGAATCATTTTTTGCCACTATAGTGAAAAGTTAGCACTTTCTTTCATCTTTGCATATTGGTTTGATGCTTCAAATGATGCATTTCTTATATTGAAAAGTGCATTACCTTATTGAGCTTCTCTTTGTTTCGAGAATAGTTTAATATTCACTACTTAACAGGGCCAACCACATGGCAGTGGAAGCTCATTTGCCCCCCCCCTCACATCACTCTCAAATCCCCATACCCAATCATATAACATTAATCATTCACTCATCCATTAATAACATATAACATTCATTCATTCATCCATTAATAACATATAACATTCATTCATTAACATATTCACATTCATTCATTAACATATAATATTCATTCTTTCAGTTTTTACATATTATCAAAAATATGGTTGTCATGATAGTGATGGCAATTCACTTTTTTTTGTTTCGCTTTAAAGCTAAAAAATCATGGAGAATATCAAGCTTTCAAATTATCCGCTTTCCTTTAGTTGTTTTTCCTCTCGCCATGATCTTAATAATGCCTAGTCATCCGCTTTCACGACGTATGTCATGAAGAAGCAAGGGGGTTTGCTGCAACAATAAAGAAGAAATGCTGTTAAACCACAATTTTTTATTATTGTTAAGGCATTTCATTAATTGTAAGAATATTAGAGTGGTTCTCTTTAATTCGATGGGTCCACATCATGTTCCTAAAGTTCTCAAGAGAGACTCATGCTCACATAACAACACCCTCTAAATCCTTCATCTCAGAAGTTGAAACATGAAAGGTTACATTTTAATTAATACACCAATTGAAATTAACATGTTTAAAAGAACATGAGAGTGGTCCCCTTACTTGATGGGGCCACATCATATTCTCGCATCTTCTAACTTGATCATGCTCAACACATTGATCATGCTCAGTATGCTCTAAAGTTGGAAACACCTAAAGTGTCATACTACACTAATACACCAATTGCAATTAAAATATGTTTGGGTGAACTTTAGAGTGTCCTCTTTATTTGATGGGGCCACATCATATTGCTGATCTTCTCTAGCCTGATCGTGCTCAACATGTTGATCACGCTCCACATGCTCTAAAGTACTGGGATGCACACCATGACCTTCATTTGCGTGTTGTGCTCCACCCTCACTAGGATACATTCCAATGTCATGTGCAATATTATCATTGCTTGAATGTTTAAAACAAATAGGCATGTAATTACTTTATGGTGGAAATTAATATTGAATAGATTCCACAAGTATTCAATTTTAAATAAACTTTATTGAGTTTATTTACCTGCGTGTTGGATGCAGTGGAATATTGTGTTTGCCTGGGCCAAGAACCTAGGGGCATTCACCACCACTCCATAGCCTTGCTAGAAGGAAAATATTTAGGTCATCTTCCTGTGGGAACTCTGTTGAATTTAGAGCTCTACATTTTTGCATAAGATCATGAATTTTGCTTCTATGGTGTGATAAAACCAAAATTATTTTCAATTTATTATTTGGATACAATATTTCATTTATTGATACTTACAATTCGTGCGACTAATTTCATATAACTACCAGAGCCAAGTTTGTGATGCCCGTGTTTTTCTAGTCTTGCCTTTGTTTCCTTTGATGTGTCGGGCAGCCTATGAAAATTTTGAAATATGTTAGATTACATAAAAAGAAAGAGTAATCAGTATATAATTACATTGTTGATAGTATCATACCCTTCTTGGCCCGTGGTGTCTTTTTCTTTTTCTTTTCAGCCTTCTCCTTTCCATTTGAGGCTCGTGTCCCTTCCACCTCTCGAATCATGGGGGGACGCTCGTACTTTTTGTTCTTCTCTAAATGTGACCTATATTGGTCCCTCGCATACTTTAGATAGGTACCAGCTTTCTTAAGGACCTTGGTTCGCTTGAATGTTTTATCACCGAACAGCACAACTAAACGGTTAATGAGCTCATCTTTTAAATCTTCATTTTGGGCATTCCACCGTGTACGTATGGTGGGCCCGAAGAGCTCCAATGTAATATCACCTAGATGTTTATAAAAAAAATCATTTCCTGCAAAATGATCATGGGATCATTAGTCTAAAAAGAGTGATCAATAAGTAAATTTCAATTGATTATATATAATAATAAAAATATTTTAAAGTACTTGGGACCTTCTCTATCTTTATGGGAACGAAATCCTCGGTCACCAAAAATGTGACTGGAAATGTTCCCGTACTAGTAATACGGAAGATCTAGGAAATGCTGCTAAAATATCACCAATACTAGTGGCCTCTACATCCCCAGGTACATGTCCTTACGCATGTTCTGGCATGTGTTCGCTGCCAGAGGGTGCACTAATGGATGCCTGCATGGTATGTGTTGCTGACATTTTAGACAACAATATAGGCACAGATGATGGGGTCAGATGATGTGATGTATGTGTAGGAAGATCAGGATGGACACTTGTACCAACCCCTACTCCTCGGGCAACACTTGTAGTACCCTAATCATGGCTAGGAGCATCTGAGGATTCAAAAAATCTTGTAAAAACAACACATATTTTAGTTCATGACATAAAAGAGTACAAAATATAAAACCATGAATGAACTTATGTTATAATTAAAGACCTCATGACAACTTACTTGCAAGTTTTGTGATCTCTCAATCAATATTTTAACCCTCTCTCTTATCTCATTTGTTTGAGGCACTATGAATAACAACTTAAGGATTTCTTCATTGCATTTTTTTTGGGTCTTCCTTATCATATCGAGAGGGTTTTTTGAATAAGCGATGTCATCATCACATAATATTGACTGCACCTCCCTATGGATGCCCTTGTCTACTGTCGGTTCCTTTCCCTGATCAGTCGATTGCAACAAGAATATTAAAAACATTATCGAAATTAACCCAATAAACTTATGAAAATAACATAATAATAAAGCATTTTGCTCGTATCTAATTTGTACAATTACAATGAGGTAAACCTGTTGGGTAGAAGCACCTGAAGATACATCATGATCTATGCTCTAGGCTGAAGCCTTCTCTGTACGATCAATGTCCCGCTGTGACAAAAATTAAATATAAAAAACATTACTGAAATGAAACCAATAGACTTACAAAAAAAAACATAAGTGTGATAACCAAAATGTCTAACCTATTCTAATCAAATAAAATGCAATGGAAAAGCATAAGGAAACATCTCAAGATTAGCCTAAGGAATTTGTAAAATCAAAGAGGAAAGTGTTAAATGAAGACAAATGATTATACCTCCCTTTTGCAGCTGAAGCTCCTTGGTTGGCCCTTGATTTGGATTGATTTGTATGCTCCTTGATGGCTCTTGATATGGATAAATGCAAAGCTTAACTATATGCTTGGATGCAAATGAAAATGGGTGAAATTGAAGACTAGATGAGTGCATAAAATGGCAGCATTTAGTTGCAAAATGGCTGTGTTGTTAATGCCTTAGAGGATGGGGTATTTTTAGAGAAACTTAAATTCTCTAGAGAATTCAATGGTTGGGATTTATCCAACAAGGCCAAGATGAAGGGCTAAGGTGAGTTGAGGACTCACAAGCCCTCACATCTTGACATGTGGATTGTGAGATGGCTAAGGGTGAGATGATGTGTAGGTGATGTGGAAGGGAGGTACATGATGTGGAGGAAGGACAAGTACCTTCCAAGTACATTAGGAGATGAGAAGATTCTTTGGAGGAATAAATGTGAATTAAAAATTCACATGCTTGGGAGAATCTAGTGGATAAGAGAGTCTCCAAAAAGGTGAGAGTTTGTCACATGTGACTTGATGTGACAAGTCAAAGGTTCTAGAAGATGCATGGAAAAGGGGATTCTAGAAGGAATAAAATGTGAATTAAAAATTCACATGGGGAAGAGAGGAACCTAGGGTGAATAAAAAGGAATTAAAAATTCCTTGGGGGATGGGGAGAGTTGACCAAGGTACTAGTTAGGTTTAACTAATTAGTAATTAGAGGATAATTAGGGGATAATGAGGATTAGAAGCCAACTTGCAAAAGTTGGAGGATGTGACACATCCTAATCAAGGATTAGGCATGTGCACATTATTAATGAAGAGATTAGGAGATAGATTAGGATTAGATGAAAATGACATGTGAGGAATTAAATAAATGTAATATTTATTTAATTCATTTGATGAAAAGAGGATTAAGGAGGGTAAGGTATTTAATTATTAATTAAATACCTTAGGGATTTGGCAGAATTAAGGATATTAATTAAATAATAGTAATATTACTTAATTAAGTCGAATAAGAGGATGTTTAGATGAAAAGTGATAAATTTGGATAAATTAATTGTCCAAATTTGGATTTCTACATTTTCCCCTCTTTGAGATGGTGTTACAAAGTAGCATCATTTCAAAGAATATTAAAATATAGAACCCAAAAGGAGATGGTTAGATTGGAAAAGATGCCCCAGTCATTCAAAGGAGTGACTAGGAAAGAAAAAACATATGGGGGTGAAGATGAAGATTAGGGATTGAGGATGCCCCCTCGAGAGGACATGCGAGTTCAATAGAACACGGATGTGCTCTTGAAATGGATGAGATGATGAAATGGGAGATGAGGAAGAGGATGCAAGGGGATGGATATGAAATGATGAAAAGGTGACAAGAGGTTGGGAAGCACAAATGGATGCAAGGATGAAGATAATGTTGCCCCAGTCAAGGTACAAGCCAAAAAGGGTTGATGATGGATGGAGTGTTGTCAATGAGCGAATGAGAGATCCTAAAACAACATGAGGATAGGGAAGGATACATCCCAATGAGTGGTATTGATGAGGGAAGGATACATCCCAAAACACCATGAAAGGATAGGGAAGAATACCTCCCGATGAGTGTGGATGAAAGTGTTGTTGATGAGGGAAGGATAAATCCAAAAACAACACCGAAGGGATATGGAAGAATACATCTAGATGATGATGATGATGATGATGATGAGGATGATTGGATTGAGGTGTGTAACAAGGCTAGGGATGGGACCAAGGATGCAATTAGATGATTCAGGCTAAATGGAATGGATGGGGATTGGGTAGAGATGTGTGATGAGGATGGAGGAGGGATGGATGGGGGGGTTGATATATGAGAGGATGGGGGATGCATGCAAGATGAAAGAAATGAAATGCAATCCTAATGCAATTTTCCATCTTCAGAGCACTAATTTTTTCTATAGCATAAGACACCAAGTGCCAGGGTATGTGGAATCAAGGTGTAATAGTGTCGAATGCATGAAATAAACACAACAGACAAGAAGGCTATCCCAACACCCCAAAGTCACAAAGACCTTGGTCGGGCCAAGTATTGAGATAACCACAAGCACAAAAGGATGCCCCAACATAACAAAAGATCTCGGGGATCTTGGTAGGTACTACGTGGGACAACCAAGAAGACAAAAATAGACATAAAAAGATCAAGATATGCCCCTATGTTGACCAATCAAAACACACCATAATATGATGGATCATGGCGGCCTTGACAAGTGATGATAGGGAGCTCAAATTATAAACAAAATCCAAAAGTATCAAAATATCATAATCAATTTCAAACATCCTTTGCCATAGGATCAAGAGGATGGATGAGATTGATGAGGTCTATTAGGAAGGATGCATCCTGTTGAGACCAAAGATGATGGATACTACACTAAAAGATCGATATGACGCAGGGTATTCAAAACTGATTAGATTTTGTGATACGAGTGGATCTCATTTGTTAAGAACCAGCTAGATAAGGGCATAACTTGATGACATGACACAAGGAAGACAAGACATGATACTGACACACCCTAAAGACCTAGGGGGCTCAGGGGCCGATCAAAGATTAGCCTTGCCTACGTGAAAGTGCAGAGCCATCGTAGTTCGATAAAAGAATGACGACTGACCAATATGGAGATTTTGATGGATGATAAAGATAGGATGGATAAAAGGAGCAAAGTAGACAATGGAAATCGATGATAGACGATAGATGATAGATGATAGACGATAGAGGAGCAGATGGACAAAGTAGAAAGACCGATGCTAGATGATAGAGGGGCATATGGACAAAGTAGAAAGACTGATACTAGATGATAGAGGAGCAGATGGAAAAAGCAGAAAGACTAATGCTAGATGATAGCAGAGCCCTGGGGGCAGATCAAGTGATCAACCTTGCCTACGTGAAAGCGCAGGGGCAACGTAGTTTGACCAAAGACCAAAGATAAATGATGGATAAAGGATGATGATAAGATGAGTGGAGGATGAGGATAGGATGAGTGGATAAAAAGATGGGACCGATATGATGAGATAGGATAGACCGGTTGGATTGGATAGGATGATGACGATCACATAAAGCTCAGGGATGGGATAGTTATCAAAATCATTAAAATGACTTGGGAGGATGATATGATAAATAGATAAGTGATGAAAAGTGATAGGGGATTGGAAAGATGTGCAAGAGAAGTAGGAGTGATGATGATTAGATAAATGGAATTGGGTTGCATGGAGGGAGGCCTATAGCTAGATACCATAGACAAGGGATTGTGAGATGTGATGAGGATATGGATGAAGGACTCAAGCATTAAGTTCCATACGAGGTATTAAGAGCCCATGTTTGAACCGATGATTGGATGTTGGTACAACCTTATAAATGGATTATGTAAGAGGATGAATTAGAGGGATTTGATGGGAAGATATGCGGGGTAATGGGTGGGATGTTGGAAAGGGTATGGATAGAAGGATGGGGTGGATATGTGATGGGGAGATGTGTTCAAGACCAACATTGGCACATGTGGTGGTGGATGTGAAAAGATAATAGGATTAAGGGATGGAGAATGTGTGGATAATGGAGCAGATGGGATGGTGAATTTTGGGACATAGGGACCCAAAACTGATTTAGGAGAGGGTGGATGAAAATGATTAGCTTTTGGATTAGCAACTTTGGATGTTGTTATAGATTTTTCATTTGAAGGCATTGCATATTTTTTCTTTGGGACCCACATGGTTTTGATATTTGCTTTAGTGGGATTTTGTGGCCTACGGATTTGATTTGGATTTACATTTTTCTTCTCTTCACCATGTATTTTAGAGGGGACATGGGGAGCTTCAGATTTATGTGGATGTTTGGATTTATGCATTTTTTTTTACACCCAAAGTGCTTTTAGTAGCAATGGGATGGGTGTGAGGAGATGGATGATGTGGAGTGATGGAGGTAGAATTATGAGGATTACGTATAGATGGAGAATGTGTAGGTATGTGCCTTTGTTGATCCTAATTAGGGGAACTTCGAGAGGGATGTTTATGATGGATGACATGAATAGGTGTTGGATGGATGAAAGGATGAGATGGAGGAGGTGATCTTGGGATATACAGACCCAAAGCAGACAAAGTGGGTGGAGGGACATAAGAACCCAAGATGGATGGAGTAGATGAAGGATGGGAGATGGTAGATGGAGGGATGTAAGGACCCAAAATGGATGGATCAGATGAAAGAGGAATATGGACGGTTGTTTTGAGGCGATACGATAGAGGAGGAGGGATAGAACCATATGATTTGGTGGAGTGATGGGAAGAGCCAACATTTCTTGTGGAAAAGGCTCGTTGAGGACGTCCAAAGGTTGTACCAACATCTTTAGATTGTAAGTCTTGGGAAATAGGTCCAAGACCTTGCATGCAGATTTGTTCTTTGACTTGGATGGGCTCCAACATACCTTGCTCATGAAGGCCTAGACCTTTTCCTTCATAGTTCATTTTCTTGAGCATGCGATCCATGATAGGATTTGTGTTATTCTGAAAACATGATGCGAGTCCATTATTAGGTGGAGGATCATGGGTGGTATATACACTATGTTTTTCTTTTGCGAGGAGGCCACCATGGAAGAATGTGAGAGAACCAAGGAGATATGCAAGCGGTGTGGGGATAGCAGTTTTAGGCGATGATGGGGGATCATGAGAGGGAGATAATGGGATAACAGCATTTGGATGGGTGGTATTGGGAGAGGGATTAGGGGATATTATAGGATCTGGATTTGTGGTAGTGGGATCATGTGATGGAGATGGAGATGGAGGGGTGGAAACTTGAATGACAAGGGGATCATAAGATGGAATGGATGGGGGACTGTGATCTTGAGGTGGACTAGATGGGATGGTAGGATCTTGATCTAAAGAAGGGGATATGTTGGTATGCTTTGGATTAGGCTCTTGGCATGACTCATCGTGTGTGGGAGGCATGATAATGGAGTCTTGGTGAGGCTCTTCAAGTGGGAAAGATGGAGGGATGGAGGATTCAAAACATTCATGAGAATGGATTTTAGTGATACTAGGAGTGGAAGAAGTTGATTGGATTAGGGTGTCATCGATGGGTTCAACGGCTCTCGGGGTAATAGTTGGGTGTTCAATGGATTCGGTAGATGTGATGGTAGGAGATGGGGGCTCAGTGGATTCAGAGGAGGTGATGGCTTCAATGGTTTGAGTGGTGCTAGGGGTGGTATCATCAATGATAGGTGTTGCGTGGAGAAGGGTCACGTCACTAATGACCGCAGATGATGGGTTGGGATGGCATGATTCCATGACTTCCTGGTGTGGAGTGGGAAATGTCTTCTTTGTTATAAGTCCTTGGAGAACTTCTTGAGTGAGGAACTTGCATACTCTAGGTTGAGATGGCATGGTAGGAGTGGATGAAGGATTATGGATTGGTGGGGGATGAGGACTAGGGATTGGGGGAATGGGATTGGATGCAGGACTAGAAATAGATGGGGGATTAAGGTTAGATGAGGGTTAAGATAAGGGGATTGGAATGGTGAATTAGGACATGAGGATGCGGGTGGTGGATTGTAGTAAGGGTATTGGGATGGTGGATTAGGATGGGAAAATTGAGATGGCAGATTGAGATAGGGAAATGTGGATGTCGGATTAGGATAAGTTGATGTGGATGTTGGATTAGGATAGGAAGGTATGAATGTAGGATTAGAGTGAGCAGATTGGCATGGAAGATTAGGGTAGTGGGTATATGTGGATGAAGGATTTAGATAGGAGGATGTGGATGGGGGATTACGATAGGGGTATTGTGATGGCAGACTAGGATAAGAGGATGATGTAGATGAAGGATATGATGGATATAACAGATATCCCTTGTCAAAGGTAGCATAAGCAACATAATTAGGCATGGATGAAGAAATAACGGGATAACTAGAGGGGGTGATTGGATTTTGGAAAGTGGGTGGAGAAAGCTTACTAGCAATGATAGTGTCAAGGGGATCTATGTCACATTCTTCTTGATCAACAAGACTTTTGTTATCGTTGTCAATGTAATGAGGCTTTCCCTTGACCACTATTGATGGAGGATAAGGATTCATGATGATGAAAGGATAAAGAGGATGGGTCAACAATTTGGGATGGAAATGGACTAAAGCTCAAATTAGGATTTAGGTTAAGCTCAGATTTGGATTGGATTAAAGCTCAGATTAGGATGATTGGATGATGTGATGGGATTGATTGGATGATGTGATGTGATTGGGTCGAAGGTGATGTGATTGGATTGGATTGGATAAGGTTGATTGATGATTGATAAGATCAGCTGATGGATCAGATAGGATGATGAGAGGAATTGAAAAACCCCGTTCGGAGATTATCCTAGGTGACTTAGGATGCTGATTGATTGGATTAAAGGATAAATGGATGATTGTAGCACTGAATCCACCTTGAGATTGAAGGTGAATTGATTGGTCCAACGATGATGATTAACTTAGGATGGATGACAATCCTAAGAAAATGTTGATGAGGACGATCAGATCAAACACTTAGGTCAATTTGGATAATAACTCGAGACAAAGTTTAGTGGATCTAGATGGGGAAAATGATGATTTGATTGGAGAATTGGATGATGAATACTCAAGACGAGTAAATGATTGATCAGAACAAATGAATAACTACTCAGAACGAGTAAACAACTACTCACAATGGACAAATGATTCTCAGAATGAGAAGATGAAGGTTTGGAATAGATGGAAGATTACTCAGAATGAGTAAATGATTGATCGGGATTGTTGAACGAGAGTTCAAAATGATTGAATGTTTACTCGGAATGGGGAAACGGATGATTGGAATGACTAAAGGAAAGTTTGAAATGATAGGATGTGTGAAACGAATGGAATTTTATGCGGAATGAGTAAACGGATGATCAAAATGATGAAATGAGGTGTGAAGTAGATGAACGTTTACTTGGAACGAGTAAACATATGATTGGAATGATAGAATGAGAGTTTGGAATGATGAAATGAGGTGTGAAATGGATGAATGTTTACTCAAAACGAGTAAACAAATGATCAGAATGATAGAACGAGAGTTCAGAATGATGAAAGGATGTGTGAAATGGATGAACGTTTACTCAGAATGAGTAAACAGAAGATTAGAATGATAGAACGAGAGTTTGGAATGATGAAATGAGGTGTGAAATGGATGAATGTTTACTCGGAACGAGTAAACGAATGATCAGAACGATAGAATGAGAGTTTGGAATGATGAAATGAGGTGTGAAATGGATGAATGTTTACTCGAAACGAGTAAACGAATGATCAGAACGACTGAATGAGAGTTTGGAACGATGAAATGAGGTGTGAAATGGATGAATGTTTACTCAGAATGAGTAAACAGATGATTGGAATCACCAAACCAGAGTTTGAGATGATAGATGAAGGTTCAAAATATATGAGTGTTTACACAGAACGAGTAAATGAATGATTGAAAAGGGAGAACAACTATTCAGAATGGATGAATGAAAGGTTGAAATGACTAAAGCTCATATTAGGGTTTTGGTTAAGCTCAGATTAGGATTGGATTGAAGCTCAAATTAGGATTGGGTTGAAGCTTAGAATGATTGGAGGATGTGATGGGATTGATTCTGATAATTGGATTTGATTATCAAAGGATGATTATGACACCGAATCTACTTCGAGATGGAAGTGGATTGATCGGGTCAAAGGTGATTGGATAGGGATGCAATTGGAATGGATGAATGATCAAGTACTTGAAACTAATGATTTATTAGAATGGATGAATGATTGAAAGTTTGAAATGAGTAAACAATTGATTGGAAAGGATAAACAACTCTCAGAATGAGGAGATGGATGCTTGGAATGGATGAAAGAGTACTCAAAACGAGTAAACAGAGGATCGAAAGGGATGAAAGACTACTTAGTCAAACGAATGTTGGAATGGCTAAGTGAAGGTTTGGAATGGTAAAAATGGGGGTTTATAATGATCAAATGGAGGTTTTCAGAGGTTTAAAATGACAAAACGGAGGCTTGGGATGATGGGATAACGATTGGGAATGATTAAATGATGGTTTAGAGGCTAAACGGATCCAAATGGGGTGATTTCAGGTGTTTAGGAGGGAAAATTCACCCCTCTGTAGTAAATCAGGGGTGTAGTCGCCCTTCTGCGAAAAATCAGGGGCATAATCGCCCTTCTGCAGAAAATTAGGGGCATAGTCACCCTTCTACAGAAAATCAGGGGTGTAATCGCCCCACTGTGGAAAATCAGGGGCGTAATTGCCCTTTTGTGGAAAATCAGAGGCGTAATCGCCCCACTGCGAAAAATCAGGGGCGTAATCGCCCCACTGCGGAAAATTAGGGGCGTAATCGCCCCACTGCGGAAAATCAAGGGCGTAATCGCCCCACTGCGAAAAATCAGAGATTTGTTTTGATGAAAATGACTATGGCAAGGATTTTAAAATGATAATAATAAGGCCAATTTGTCAAAAATTTCACTGGTTTCTCACAAGAAAACACTTTCAAGCAAACACAATCCTATGATTAGTGTTAAGGGTATGGCCAAAGAGGTCTTAATCTAGGATGCACAAGGTGTCTAGGGAGTCCTCAATATACTCTCGGTACGTGAGGCACAACTGTGAACACCAGCCCGTCACAAGTGTGAGTCGGGAACCCCAGCGAGATACTAAAGGGCTTGGACCAACTCTTCACATCTATCTAGGTATCACCCTAGCTTCGACGCTCCACCAATTACGACATGACTAGATTGGGGTACAACTTTTTCTCTACCCCCTTTATATACCCCGCTGGTACGTGTGATTGGATTCGTCCCTTGGGGTGATGAAATCCCCAAGTAGGTCCCACTAGAAAGAAAGCACTAATTGTTTCCAACTACTCCCTAGGCTCACACGAAGTGCAAAGGGAAAGCGAAAACAAGCTAATGCTCCCTTTGGGTAACAGAAAAAGATAGACACAACAAGTAATGAATATTACTCCCCCTAATTAAACTATGTTCTTAGATTAATGCAAACAACAAGGATAGTTTAAAAAGTTTGAGTGAACGGATAGCCCTGCAAGCAAATGTTAGATGTTTTATTCTGCTTTCTTCATCAATCTTCACAAGAATATGCTGCAAAAAGTTAGCAAAAAAACCAATATCCTTGCAAGAACACTGTTAGGGAGTTAATAGTTGAAAATAGTAAAAAACTGAAGCCAAAATAACAGTTTTACCTTCCAACATGTGTTGCTTTGCGATGACTAGGGGGTGCAGTCACCCTTCTGTAGTAAATCAGGGGCGTAGTCACCCTTCTATGGAAGAACAGGGGCGTAGTCGCCCTTTTGCAAAAAATTAGGGGTGTAATCGCCCTTCTGCGGAAAATCAGGGGTGTAATCGCTCCACTACGAAAAATCAGGGGCGTAATCGCCCCACTGCGGAAAATCAGGGGTGTAATCGCCCTTCTGCAGAAAAGTGTTGGCACAAAAATTTCAGCTCAGGGGGGCGTAGTTTCCATTTTGCAAAAAAGTGTTAGCACAAAATTTTTTGCCTAGGGGGCGTAGTCACCTTTCTGCAAAAAAGTGTTAGCACAAAATTTTTAGCCCAGGGGGCATAGTTGCCTTTCTGCAAGAAAAGTGTTAGTACAAAATTTTCAGCCCAGAGGGCGTAGTCGCCTCACTGTAGAAAAGGTGTTAGCCAAAAATATTTTCAGCCCAGGGGGGCATAGTCGCCTCACTGCAGAAAAGGTGTTAGCCAAAAATATTTTTAGCCCAGGGGGCGTAGTCGCCTCACTACAGAAAATGTGGTAGCCAAAAAAAATTTCAGCCCAGGGGGGCATAGTCACTTCACTGCAGAAAAAGTGTTAGCCAAAAAAAATTTCAGCCCAGGGGGGCATAGTCGCCTCACTGCAGAAAAAGTGTTAGCCAAAAAAAATTTCAACCTGGGGCGTCGTCACTTAAAAGTGTTAGCCAAAGTTCAGCCCAGGGGGCGTAATCGCCTCACTGCAGAAAAATCAGGGGCATAGTCACCCCACTGCAAAAAAATCAAGGGCGTAGTCACCCCACTGCGACGTATTCCTACAAAAAACTTAACAACAAACGTGAAATGTAGGAACTCGCTTGTGGGTCCCACCGGGCATGCCAGAAATGTGATAACCGAAATATCTAACCTATTCTAAGAAAATAAAATGTAAAGGAAAAGCATAAGGAAACACCTCAAGATTAGCCTAAGGAATTTGTAAAAGCAAAGAGGAAAGTGTTAAATGAAGACAAATGATTATACCTCCCTTTTGCAGCTAAAACTCCTTGGTTGGCCCTTGATTTGGATTGATTTGTATGCTCCTTGATGACTCTTGATATAGATAAATGCAAAGCTTAACTATATGCTTGGATGCAAATGAAAATAGGTGAAATTGAAGACTAGATGAGTGCATAAAATGGCAGCATTTAGTTGCAAAATGGCTAAGTGTTGTTAATGCCTTAGAAGATGGGGTATTTATAGAGAAACTTGAATTCTCTAGAGAATTCAATGGTTGGGATTTATCCAACAAGGCCAAGATGAAGGGCTAAGGTGAGTTGAGGACTCACAAGCCCTCACATCTTGACATGTGGATTGTGAGATGGCTAAGGGTGAGATGATGCGTAAGTGATGTGGAAGGAGGTACATGATGTGGAGGAAGGACAAGTACCCTTCCAAGTACATTCGGAGATGAGAAGATTCCTTGGAGTGAATGTGAATTAAAAATTCACATGCTTGAAGAATCTAGTGGATAAGAGAGTCCTCAAAAAGGTGGGAGTTTGTCACATGTGACTTGATGTGACAAGTCAAAGGTTCTAGAAGATGCATGGGAAAAGGGGATTCTAGAAGGAATAAAATGTGAATTAAAAATTCACATGGGGAAGAGAGGAACCTAGGGTGAATAAAAATGAATTAAAAATTTCTTAGGGGATGGGGAGAGTTGACCAAGGTACTAGTTAGGTTTAACTAATTAGTAATTAGAGGATAATTAGGGGTTAATGAGGATTAGAAGCCAACTTGCAAAATTTGGAGGATGTGACACATCCTAATCAAGGATTAGGCATGTGAACATTATTAATGAAGAGATTAAGAGATAGATTAGGATTAGATGAAAATGACATGTGAGGAATTAAATAAAATATAATATTTACTTACTCTATTTGATGAAAAGAGGATTAAGGAGGTAAGGTACTTAATTACACTAAATAAATCTTAGGATTTGGCAGAATTAGCGATACACTAAACAATAATATTACCAATTAACCCCAGATAAGAGGATACTTAGATGAGTGCGATAAATTTGGATAAATTAATTGTCCAAATTTGGATGTCTACAATAAGAATAAAATGTTATATTGGAGTCATTAATTGGAGGTTGGGTAAAATGGTACATAGTATGTACCACCCCCATAGTAACTGTGTTTGTAACTAAGCGATTCAAATTGTAATTGATTAGTAACTCTTCCCCTGTAGTTATTGATTTTATTGCACATACAAATACACAGTTTCCCTTGCATGCCTCAAATATGCAATTGGGTTGCTTATTTGTTGACCCAAGTCATGTCTGTTTATAAACTCTGCAATATTCCCTGATGCTTTTGGCCTTCCATCAATGTACATAGCCACTCATTTATTTTGATCCTTATCTTTTAGCTGTATATAATTTGCTGACAATGCATACCTACGCATACTTCATGTATATCGAACCAGTTGTATCCAATCTTTGTAACTGTAACAGGGTCCAACATACTCCATCAATTCAATAACTTTTTTGTAATAAACCTTTATGTTGTCCATGCAAAATAGGCCCAAACCATGTAATGACAATGGTGCTATGCGATATATCCTCTTGTTGACACAAAAATCATTGTTTATTGGAGGAAGTTCCTTGGGTATCCATTGTTTCCGTAGATGTTTGTACCTCAAGGGCACCTCGACATCACCTATGCTCTTATCATCAT